>AWOL01S0044525.1:478-15417 GCA_000715115.1 Nicotiana otophora | reverse complement strand
TCATGTGTTGGATAGTTCTTTTCATGATTCTTTAGTTGCCTAGAAGCATAAGCTATCACCTTCCCATGTTGCATTAATACACACCCAAGCCCGATTATTGAAGCATCACAATATACCACAAATCCATCTATACCCTCTGGTAGAGTCATCACCGGTGTCGTAGTCAATCTTGCTTTCAATTCCTGAAAACTCTTTTTACAAGCATCTGACCACTGGAACTTAATTGCCTTCTGTGTCAATTTAGTCAATGGAGAGACAAGAGTAGAAAACCCCTCCACAAACTTTCTGTAATATCCAGCTAAGCCTAAGAAACTGCGAATGTCTGTTGGAGTTGTAGGACTCGGCCAATTCTTCACCACTGAAATTTTGTGAGGATCAACCTTAATTCCCTCACTAGAAACTATATGACCCAAGAATATGACTGATTCAAGCCAAAATTCACATTTTGAAAACTTTGCATATAATTTGTGCTGATGCAGGGTTTGCAGAACTACCCTAAGATGGTCAGCATGGTCCTCCTGACTTTGTGAGTATACAAGAATATTGTCAATGAACACTATCACAAATGAGTCGAGGAATGGCTTAAAAATGTGATTCATAAGATCCATGAAGGCTGCTGGAGCATTTGTTAGCCCAAAAGACATTACTAGAAACTCAAAATGCCCATACCGGGTTCTAAAAGCTATTTTTAGAATATCCCGCTCCCTGATCTTCAATTGGTGATACCCGGATCGTAAATTGATTTTGGCGAAGTACCTGGCACCTTGCAATTAATCAAACAAGTCATCTATCCTTGGCAGTGGGTACTTATTTTTGACTGTTACCTTATTAAGTTGCCGATAGTCAATATACATTCTCAGTGACCCATCTTTTTTTCTTACAAAAGGAACCAGGTGCACCCCAAGGTGACACACTAGGTCGGATGAAACCCTTTTCTAACAAATCTTTCAACTGTTCCTTATCTCCTTCAATTCTGCCGGTGCTATTCTGTAGGGTGGAATAGATATAGGATGTGTGTCTGGCATCACATCAATCCCAAAATCAATCTTCCTGTGTGGTGGGATCCTAGGGAGTTCATCCGGAAAGACTCCCGGAAATTCATTCACAACAAGTACGGACTCAAGTGTAGGTGCCTCAGCATCGGTGTCCGTAACTCGGACCAAATGGTAAATACACCCTTTGTTGATCATTTTTGTGGCTTTAAGGTAAGAAATAAACCTACCCTTCGGCACTACATCATCACTCTTCCATCAATAACTGGCTCATTTGGAAATTCGAACCTAACAGTTCTGTTTCGGCACTCAAGCTTGGCAAAACATGAATAAAGCCAATCCATCCCCATTATCACATCAAAATCGACCATTCATAATTCAATAAGATCGGCCACGGTGTCTCGTCCATTCAATGTGACAACACAATCCCTATAAACCCGTGCGGCCAAAATAGACTCAACAACCGGAGTAGATACAGAGAACGACTCATAAAGTTGTTCTGGTTCTATCCCAAATTCCATAGCAACATAAGGTGTGACATATGACAAAGTGAAACTGGGATCAATAATAGCATATACATCATGAGATTGGATGGTTAATATACCTGTGACAACATCTGGAGAAGCCTCTGAATTCTGGCGACCCCTCATAGCATAGAAACAGCCAAATCCTCTCGAACTCTATGCTCCACCCCTAGCTGCACCACGCCCTGCGGGTGTTGGAGTGCCTCGAGCTGGAGGAGGTGCTGCGGATGTAGTAGCTGCAGATTTGGCTGGTTGTGCCATGCCCCTGCCCGCTCCCTGGTGGGAGGAACGACAATCCCTTTGAATGTAACCCCTCAATCCGCATATGTAGCATATGGGTAAGTCCATATAGCATATTCCTAGGTGCATCTTTCCACACCTAGAGCATGGGGGCTTCCTCTGCTGCTGGAATCTACCACCATGATGACCCTGCTGATTGGTTCCCCTGTTGCCCTAACTGGGCCTGCAATGGATCCACTGCTGCTATTGACTGGGCCCTGATGGCGGTGCACTAGCCGAAGACTGAGCAAAGGATTATGATGGCCCTGACGACCCTCCTCTGAAGGCTGACCTGCCGCCACCAGAAGAACAACCGAAGTTGCCCATAGACCGGGCCTTATTACTACCCTCTCGCTCCATTCTGTTCCTTAATTTGTGGGTTTTTTTGGCTTGAGCGAGTGCCACCAGCTTTCCATAGTTCATATCAGAATTCAAGGCAGCTGTAGGAGCCTCATTAATTACCAAGGGACTAAGGCCCTGTACAAATCGGCGAACTCTAGCCTCCATAGTGGGAAACATGTAAATAGCATATTTAGACAGGTACGCGAATCTCTTATGGTAATCCCACACACTCAGGCTACCTTACCTCAGGTTCTCAAACTCAGCTGCACAGGCTGCCTTAGTCTCGGCAGGAAAGAAATGATCAATGAAGGCATCGACAAACTCACCCCACCTCGCTAGAGAGCTCCCTTCTCCACGGGACTCCTCCCATAGTTCAAACCAAGAATATGCCAATTCTTTCAGGCGGTAGGAGGCCAATTAGACTGCCTCTGTTTCAGTAGCACGCATAACTCTGAGAGTCTTGTGCATCTCATCAATGAAATCCTTGGGATCTTCCTCTGGGTTAGTACCCGTGAACACTGGAGGATCCAGCTGGAGAAACCTGTTCACCCTGGAACCAGTAGAATCCCCTGGCTGACTGGAAGAAGTGGCTGCAACATTTGACCTCTGGGGCTGGGATGCCACTATCTGAGCCAACATCTGTATAGATCCCCTAAGATCTACATCAAAAACACCAGAATCGGAAGCTGGAACTGGAGGTGGAACTGGTATATCAGTTGGAGGGANACATCTGTATGGCTCCCCTAAGATCAACATCAGAAACACCAGAATCGGAAGCTGGAACTGGAGGTGGAACTGGAATATCAGTTGGAGGAACTGGTGCACCTTCTGTAGGTGTAGGGACAGGTGTGGTCTGATCAGTTGTAGTAGAGTAAGGCAGTGTAGTAACTGGAGGAATATTCTCATTCCTCTGGTGCTCACCCGCATCATCAATTATAGGGTCCAATGTCACTCCTGGGGTGACATTAGCTCTTTGGCCAGTTCTTGCCTTCTTCTTAGGTGCCATGTACTAAAAATTAGAGCAACGCAGGAGTTAAAGGAGGAACAATCTTACAACCAGCTTTATCGCACGATCAAGAATATGAAAGAAGGGTATTATTCCTAAATGCCCATGTAGCATCCTAATTATAGATGTGGTCGACAACACACCGATAATAAGGACTCTACTAGACACGGCTCCGAGACATCCTAAGACACTTTAAAACCTTAGGCTCTGATACCAAGTTTGTCACACCCCTAAAACGAGGAGTGCGACCGGCGCTCAATCGAGTGATCCCGACTGAGCAAGCCTGTTAGATTTCATTCTACCCAAACTCATCCACGAATAGAGATATATATATTTTCATTAATTAGACAAAAATGTGTTCATGTCTACAATACCAATTCATTTCCAATAGTTTCAGCATTTTTAAAGTCTCAAATGGACAAGTATTACAACCACAACATAACATAGTTTGTCTTTCCCCAGCTCCAATACACAACCCACACTATGTCTACGGAGCCTCTATAGATAAAGAAGAATACAATGGTAATGCCGGCAACAAGGCCCCGGCTATACCTCAAACCGAATACACAAAGCACAAAAGATACATGACCCCGGAATGAAGTGGGGCTCACCAGGTCAGTTGGGAAGAAGGTGTACTGCTATCACTGATAAATATCTCCTGCTGTGGAACCACCTGCATCCATTTAAAGATGCAGTGCCCCTGGCAAAAGGGACGTTAGTACAGTCGAATAGCACTAGTATGTATAACTAAATACCCTCTAAATAGAATGTCAAATAATTCAAACAAGATTATCATAATACCAATGAGAGCCTTAATCAACATCAAACCTCAATTTTAGGATCAAGACAATGTTCAAATTAATTTTCGTATCTCACATTGGGAGATTTTTAGTATCAATATACCATTGTCTACAATACCATTATTCACAATACCATTATTCACAAAACCAGTAAAACCGTACTCTTAGCACGGAGTCCGATCACGACCTGATCGGCTAGGTCATCTTATTAGAGACATCAACCACAATTTCTCTCAATATCAATACCACTGTCTTTAACACGGAGTCTGATAATGACCCGATCGGCTAGGCTATCCATTAGGGACATCAACCACAATTTCTCTCAATATCAATACCACTGTCTTTAACACGGAGTCTGATAATGACCCGATCGGCTAGGCTATCCATTAGGGACATCAACCACAATTTCTCTCAATATCAATACCACTGTCTTTAACACGGAGTCTGATAATGACCCGATCGGCTAGGCTATCCATTAGGGACATCAACCACAATTTCTCTCAATATCAATACCACTGTCTTTAACACGGAGTCTGATAATGACCCGATCGGCTAGGCTATCCATTAGGGACATCAACCACAATTACCATTTTAATTACAATTTCCAGTACAATCACCACCATGTGTGCGGCATGGTATCCGATCACGACCCGACCGGCTAGGCTGTCTTATTTGAGACATCAACCTTTTTATATCAATCATCGCATTTTGTATTACTTTCACATCTTTTCATTTCATTGGCACTAATGGCCATAATTATAGGATCATTCTTGGCACGTTGGCCATATTCAGTATTTCATGCTTACCTTATCAATTGCAAATATCATTATCCTCATCAACAACAAATACAATTCAAATAAAGGTCTGTAGTACACATGTGAGCAATTTAGAGTCTAAGGCACGTAGAGATATTTCACAAAGTTTGGCATAATAGCCTTCATTTGAACTTGACTTAAATTCGAAACATTAATAATGTACATCCCATACTTTAACACATTCTCAATTGGTAACATAATATGAATAAAGCATTTGGGATGCTTGTTGAACATATATATTTCAACCCAATCTTACTCGGAATAGCCAATTTTATAATGAATCACTCGGGACTTACATAATTTACATGAATATCGTGGGATTCAATTCTAAGAGAAGAGTTTAGCCAACATACCTCAATTGAGCTTCCTTAAACTCTAAAATGTTCCGGAATTCTTAGCAACTTCAATCTATTGTAGAAATATAACAAATTGAATCAAAATTAGGAAGATGATCATGTTTCTAGCTCACTTGAGCATTTTATCAAACACTAGGTGTGCATAAGGTTTCAATTTCCTTTTTATGAAGGATTCCATCATCCCACAACCCAATCTTTACCTTTATTAGCTCAACAATCTTCCTACTCCCTTTGATAACACATGCATGTAAAATAGTCCAAAAATTATCTTGCTAGTTACCCATTTTCAGAAGATTTCGAAATTAGGGTTTAGGGTATAAAATCTTACCTCTAGGAAGAAGTCCTAGTGAGCCTTCCTTCTTAATCTTCCAAAACTTGAGCAAGAATTGAAGAAAAATTATTGAAGAACACCTTCTCACTCTAGGACACTATCTCTCACTCTAAAATATCAGATTATGGCTCAAAAATGACCCAAAGTGTGTATTTAACAAAATAGGGTGGGTTGCTCTGATGGTAAGCACCATCCACTTCCAACCAAGAGGTTGTGAGTTCGAGTCACCCCAAGAGCAATGTGGGGAGTTCTTGGAGGGAAGGATGCCGAGGGTCATTTGGAAACAGCTTCTCTACCCCAGGGTAGGGGTAAGGTCTGCGTACACACTACCCTCCCCAGACCCCACTAGTGGGATTATACTGGGTTGTTGTTGTTGTTGTTGTAGGGTCGGGTTTTAAAATCCCAAAAATGGAGCTCCGAAACAAGGTATGTGATAGCATAATCGATATGCGGACCGCATATAAGTCGCATAATTGGTTACAAAATAGTCAAAAGAACTGTCTGTGCATGCGGTCACTATGCGGTCCACATAATTGTTATGCAGTTGCATAATGCACCGCATAACAGGTATGTGGTCGCATAGTCGGCCGCATAGTTGCTTCCAACTGACCCAATTTACTGCCTCACTCTGCGGCCATTATGCGGTCTGCAGAGTGGTTCTGCGATCGCATAATGGACTGCGGAAATGGACTTTTCCGACAAAAATTTTCCTTTACTTTCCGGTGCATTGTTCAACCCAAAAAGTCCGAGCCTAGTCCGGCACCATGAAACATTATTTTCTTTGCAAACTTTATCGGGCTTTATACTTAAGTACTTCGAAATATTCCGGGGTGTTACAGTAGTATTTTTAGAGCTTGAAGGTTGAGGTATACTGGTTAAACTACTCTCTTAGAATTGAATTTCATGATGTTTCCGTAAGTTTCAAATATGGTTGGTTCAAGTTCCTTATTCCTATGTTCTGAGTTATTTCCAATAAATTCGATTGTCCCGAATGAGTAAAGTGTCGAGAATTATGTATTCAAAACGTGTTTTGAATGTTTGGAAGTGAAATAAGTGAATTGGGGATATAAAGTGTGGCCAACGTGCTAAGAGCGAAAGTTATACTTATGGCCAATGGTGCCAATGAAATGAGATGATATGAGAAAGATTATGAAATAAGGTTTGATTCAATCGTTCCAAAATTGACTTCGAAAATAGAATTGTCTAAAAGCTTATGTGCTCAAGTCATGACCAAATGTGGTTGTTCTAACTAATGTTATACTTGGTAGGTATTTCCGACATGTTTTGAGCTCTTGCATAATCATGAGTTGAAATGGTGTATTACACGTTTATGATTTTAACTTGTGCTTTGATTGCCAATCATTTCACTTAATTCCTTGAAAAGAAATCCATTGTGTTTAAAGTCTTCATTACTAATGAACCTAAAGTTGTGATTTACGGAATATTCTATTTGTTGATATTTATGATGATGATCCATAAGAAGGAAAGAAAAGAATGTGTGGAATATGAAATACGGCCATTGTGCCCTGGATGAAGAATCATATGTATGGCCAAATGAGCTAATGAAATAATGAAGATGAAAGTTGTTGAAAGTGCCAATGAGGCTATATACGGTATGAACGGTTATGAGGTAAATGCATCCGTATTGTTGTTTCCTTTGTAAGCAAATCAAAAATATTTGTGAGAGTATCAATAGTCACCGAGGAAGGGTAGGTTTAAATAACCTAACCCTAAAACTACACGTGTTGGTGTAGGAGTGAATTGTAATTATTCGCCTTATTTGGGATGAGATTGATATGATAAAAGTATTCTCCTTAATTGGTATGAGATGATTGATAGAAAAGAATGATGTCGATCCACACAGCATTGTGGTGAGATAGCCTAGCCGATCGGGTCGTGATCGGACACCATGCTTCACACATGGTGGTGATTGTGCTGGAAATTATAATTAAAATTGTGATTTTGGTTGATGTCTCTAATGAGATGGCCTAGCCGATCGAGTCGTGATCGGACTCCGTGCAAAACGTACGGTGGTATTGGTATTGAGAGTGATAGCGGCTGACGTCTCTAATGAGATGGCCTAGCTGATCGGGTCATGGTCGGACTCCGTGCTAAAAGTACAGTGGTATTGATAGTATGAATATTGGTATTGTAAATAGTGGTATTGTGAACAGTGGTATATCGGTACTAAAGATCTCCCAACCAAAACTAATATTATCTTCATATTTTGGAAATTATTATGTTTTAACTTGACATTTGGATATTATTGATTGTTGGTTGTTGTTTTCATGGTTTTTCCTTTCTTACATTGGCATTCTATTTTGAAAGAGGACAGTTAGCTTTACATATTAGTACTATTCCATATGTACTAACGTCTCTTTTGTCGGGGGCGATGCATCTTCAATGGATACAGGTGAGTCAGCAGCAGGCAGCTTTGGTCCTCGTTAGCAATTATTCCCTATTCAGCAGGTTTTGGTGAGCCTTACTCTATTCCGGGCCTGATGTCACTTGATTTTACACTTTGTGTCTTGAGGTATAACCAGGGCCTAGTTGCTGGCAGTTCCATACTATTCTTCTGTCGTACTTAAAGGCTCCGTAGACAGGTTGTGGGTGGTGTATGATGTTGGGGATTGAACTAAAAATGTTGGTATTTGGCAAACATGTTTTTTATTATATCTATAACTCGGAATATTTTGAAAAATTTGAACGAAGCTACTATAGGAAATAAAAAGGGAGTTGTTAATGAAATATTTTTAGTGTTTGATTAATGGAGTGAATCTCCTCTTTATTCATGGATGAGTGTGTAGAATAAAATCTAACCGGCTTGCTTGGCCGGGTTCACTCGGTGGAGCACCGGTCGCGCTCCCCGAGTTCGCGGCGTGACAAATATTGAGTTGACATGAATATTTATCATGTAGGCATGGAGATGCGTTTTCCTCATGCTAGACGGTGATATGACATCTGATGATTTGACAGTATATTTTACATATAAGACTAGAGATGCATATTTCTCATGCTAGACAGTATGTGATAATCGATGACTTGACATGTACATTGACATGAAGGCATAGAGATGTACTACCTCGTGCTAATTGGTAAACGAAAATTCTTATCTGGTGTTGCGTATTGGTAAATACAGTTCTTTTGATAAACTAATGTTTAGTTGATTTCAGTGGTAAGATTTGGACTTTAACTGTCACACTTAAAAGCATGTCTACTTTTCCCTAAAAGTGAACGAGCTGAGCATACATCTCTTGAGTTATTTACCTTTATTGTCTTCATTATATTATTACGAGTTGTATGGGAAGATTCATGAACGAGCTAAACATATATTTTGAAGTAAAAATATTTTGCTACTTATACGAGAAAAAGTTATATGGGAAGATTCATGATTTATTTAAATATCTTCAAACTTGTGAGATTCATGTTCAGATTCATAGAGCAGGTTCGCTCGGTCCGGTTAAGGCACCGAGTGCTGTTCCGCCTCACTATGGTTTTGGGGCATGATAAACTCTAATTGCTGAACAATGTAACACCATTTTAAATAGGAAGTGCACAAAATGTACAAAAGAAAGGGACATTTCCGCAGAAAACTTTCTTCAAATTTTATACGATAATAACCTCTAGTGATGCAAGAATACAAGGAAATCCGGCAACTACGGTTGGGCAGGAAAATAGAACAAAGCAGGAACCTGGAGCTGTGAACAGAAGAGGCGCCTCGGACAAACCTTTCCTTTGACCGGTAAATTCAAACTCATCTCAGCAATTCTCGATTACACTCTTTCAGGAAGAGAACGTGCTAATTTTGATGCTATTTTCTTGTGGTTAAAGTGCTTATATATATTTGGCGCTTGGAGAAGATAAATTTATTTTTGTATTATGTAATGTTCTAAAAAGAACGTCCTGAGGCCATATCCTCATAATTTCCAAGTATAATATCATTGCATGAGTGTGTGAGAAAGTGAGGGATCATGCAACTATGTGTGTTTTGTGTTGTAGGGCAGTAAGGATAAGTGGACATAATGAGCTATTAAACTGAAGCACGTGACATTGCCAAGATCATTTATTTACACATGCCTAGTCATGTTACCTAAAGTGGAATGCCCAGGGGACTTGGTCCACTTATGCAAATGTTGGTATCTCCATGCCAAATAAGATTTTCAAGGAAATATATATAATTGAGAATTTTATGCTCATACCAGACATAGTCCACAACATCAATCAATCATCACAGAATGAAAATATAGTCTTGAAACTAGACATGGCTAAATCATATGACAGAGTTGATTGGAATTATTTTTGCCAAGTCACGAGACAAATGGGGTACTTTGAGGTCAAGATAGACAGGGTATGAAGGTTCATTTCAATTGTTTAGTATTCCATCAAACTGAATGAATCCAGATAGGGTTTCTTCAAATCAAACAGGGTTATGAAACTATGGGAATCCTCTTTTTCCCTCCTTGTTTGTGATTGGTGTTGAACGTTTTTCTTAGTTGATGGATAATTTACCAGAGCATGGTTTTATACCTATTCAATTAACAAGAAGAGTTTTAGGACTAAACACTTATGTTATGCAGATGGCAAAATTCTTTTCTTATATGGGGAATTCACCTTCTCTGAAGTTAACAATGTCAAAACTGGACGCATATGATGATGCTCTATCAGGATAGATGTTCAATAAGAAGAAGTATGGCTTTTATGTTTCTGCAAGGTTCACCGTGGATGAAATCGATGAGTTCTAAAATACTACTAATTTTTACATTGTCAGTTCTAATGCAGTATTTGGTTATCTTATTTATGTAGGGAGAAAGAAGGTTATTTTTGTTAGTAAAACGGTTGCTAAGGTCTCTAACACGATACAAGGATGACAAGGAAGATTGTTTTCAGTTGGAGGTAAAGAAATGATTAAGTATGTGCTTCATGCCCTCCCTCTATACCTTCTATTGGTTCTATATTCTCTTTAAATTGTCCTCTCGCAGATAGGTAAGATCATTGCTAAAAATATTTGGGAAGAGATGGATGATAAGAACAAATATTACTCGGAAATGATAGGAAAACTTATGGTTTCCCACACAGGAGGGAGGGGTTGGATTTAGATCTCTCCAGGGCATTTGCAAGGCCTTTTCTACTAAGGTAGGGTAGAGCTTTAGGACTCAGAATACCTTATTGAAAGAGTTTATTGTGGGTAACTATTGTAAGAGAAAACATATAATTGCTAAAAATAATCCCATGGACAATCCTATACCTGAAAAAAGATTTTTGGATGCCAAAGACGTCACGATCACAATTTCCCACCTTAGGATGACGTTATGGCACCTAGTCTCAAAGAATAGGTATGCTTAACATTTAATAATAACATAACATGAATAACCAACTGAGATACTAAAATAAAACAGAATGACTCATATATACTTCCAAAATAGGACCTCAACAACATATTCCCAAAACCGGTGGAACTAGGTCATAAGCTCTAAAGAATAATCTAGAATGTGTACTACAACACTGTCTGAATAAGAAACCAACAAAATGAAAAGATAATTGAAGGTAACTCTGAGGCCTGCGGACGGAGAGCATGTATAGCTTGAAGTCTCCGGAAGGCAGCTAACAAGTCAATCACTAACGTCCAGCACGGGTAGTCGTACCTGGATCAGCACAAAAGTTTTGCAGAAGCGTAGCATGAGTACACCACAACGGTAACCAATAAGTATCAAGTCTAACCTCAGTAGAGTATACTACAAGAAAAATGCTCAATAGCGAAGGGAAAACCGGTCCCTACAATGGTCAATATCGACCGGCTAATCTTGTCCTTATAGCTTCCGCCGCTAAAGGTCATTAAGGACTAGATGGGGTGTTGGTCGTTAAAACTGTTTCGCGACCAGTTTAAAACTAGCCCTTAAATGATTTTTAAGGACCATGTTTCTGGTGCCTATTTGCATATTTTAGGAACTAATTCCTGGTCCTTGGAATATTTTTACGACTACTTTAAATATGGTCGTTAAACAGTACTTTCACGGCCAGTTAGAAGTTGGCCGTTATATCTTTTGCGAGAAGTTTAAAGGTGGTCGCTAAGTCGAACAGGACAGACTTCAAATCTATAGATTTAGCAACCAAATTTTCTACTCCAAAAAAGAATTTAAGGACTAATAGTCTAGTCCCTAAAGAAACAAGTCACAAGTCCTTAAATCACATTCAATTTGCAACTAGAAAATCAAGTATATTAATATATAGATGATATTGCTTTCATAAAATATTACCAAAAATGATCAACATCAGTTAGTTAGTTGCACCGTACATCAATGATGTAAGCTAGTGACAATATAATGTTCATAAACATTAAGCAAAAAACTACATATCGCTAATATCCCTCGATTATAATGTAAAATTTTCTTGACATTCCCAGCAAAAAGATGGCCAATCCATATGTCATCAAAAATCTGCTTCTTGTAAACTTCACCAATCCATATGTCATCAAAAATCTGCTTCTTGTAAACTTCAATATCCAAAACCTACGGAACAAAATCAGGGCTAGACAGAGAAAAAAGAAGCAACAAAAAATTAATGGCTAGACACCATTGTTCCCTTTCATCACTTGAAAAAGTTGTCTTAAGCTGTATATAGGTACAAAGAATTGAGACAAATAGTTTAACTCAATGCAGCAAATCACAGTTTGTTATTTGTTCTGCTCTTAGCAAAAGGCTCCCATTCAAATGAACCAAATATCTAGCTACTTCCTATACTAAATGACATGAGATATGAATTACTCATAAAGAATAAGGACAATTTGTATGAATTTTCCAGTTAAGGCCCTGCAATATCACTAGTTAAATTTCTTATTACTTATTGATCAAAGAAGTCCAAAAATAAACTTATACCTTCACAATTCCATTCACACGTTTGCTAAGGTTTACCATGCTAGGAGTATTAGAAATGGGCAGAGTGTTGCCATCAAAGTTACAGACAAGGAAACATTTCTAAGGGTTGGACTTGTGAATCAGATCAAACGGAATATATCTGTTATGAGACTAGTCAGATATCCTAATATCGTGCACCTTTACGAAGTCATGGCCACGAAAACCAAGATTTATTTCGGGATGGAGTATGATAAAGGAGGTGAGATCTTAAATAAGGTAGCGAAAGGAAGATTAAAGAGGACGTTGCACGAAGTTATTTTCAACCGTTGATAAATGTTGTAGATTTTTGCCATAGCAGGGGAGTCTATCACTGGGATTCGAAACTGAAAACTTACTGTTAAACGATGATGAAAACTTAAAAATTTAAGATTTTGGTTTAAGTTCTCTTGTCGAGTCAAAGCACTAAGACGGACTCCTACACACTACGTGCGAGACTCCAGCCTATGTTGCTCCGGAGGTAATAAATAGAAAAGGCTACGATGGTGCAAAAACTGATATTTGGTCATGTGGGGTTGTCCTATTCGTGATACTGGAATAGATGATTGAAAAGGACTTGCACTCTACGGAACACCAAAAGGTGTAGTAGCAGGCATTGAGGGAAAAGTTGGTCGATTGGGATATTCGGTGCCCATGGTCACAAAGGACCACTTCCTGATGTTTTTCCACCAAAACAAACAAAAAGGCATGTCATTATTAAATTAGCACAAAAAAAAAAAGCAATGCAAGACTTATACATCAGCCGAAAATAGTAGGAAAGCAAAATATTTGTAGAGTTAAAAGTACAATGCAAAAGGGAAAAAAGGCAAAAAAGAAAGATAAGGACGAATGATAAGAAAAACATCTCTGTCTAAGTAGATAAATACTTCACCGGAAGCTATTTTCATTTTGTCAATGAGCAGTCTGACGAGTTTGACAGCAGATAAGGAATAGTTTTGAGAAAGAGGGACAAATGCACACCAAGAAAAGGCAAATATCAGTTGCATTTCCTTTAGTTGCCTACTGCGCAGAGAATTTGTTTCTAGTAGCTAAAATACCCATTTCATGGTGTGCAGTTTCATCCCCTTGACATATACATCTTTGACGAAACCGCCTCGTCCCACAGCTGTCTCACATCTTGAATTTCACCTGCAATTTCACTTCCTAGTGCTATGGAAGATACCGCTAAACGCCTTAAACTAAATGAAGGCCTAAGACCAGGTCTTCATGATATTGTTTGGACACGGCAAGAAGAAAAACAACCTCAGCAATTAGAAAATCAATATGTAACCAACCCCTAACAAGCAGTAGCACAAGAGTTCAAACTAGAGATGAACCTAGAAGCCAGGAGTCTACTTTATCAAATAGAACTTTTACCTTGTATGTGCTTCTTTTAAGCATTCATCGTCCATTAAATGTTATTACTGATGTCCTCAACAATATATTTGTATCAATACATTATTATCACTTTCAACAACTGGCGTATGGGTTATCGAAATTCAACCACTAGCGTACATTAAGAAACCAGTAATAAGATAAATAACTATGCACAACCAACAAATTCATAATCAACAACAGATATCAATATGTTACATTGCTAATTTATGTTATTATTCTGTATTGCTGTAATAAACAATTAAACTTTCTGAAAAAACAAAAGAGAAAGTTAGTAATATTTGTTTAACGAAATAGATTCTGGAAAACAAAAACAGTATAGGAATAAATCGAGTCCACTGAATACATAGTGTGTCCTTAAAAAAATTATTCCCCTCAAGTACCCGAAGTGCTGGAATATATCCTCCCAGGATAGAACGATTTAACTCACCAGTGTATTGGTACCAAAACTCTGATTAACAGCGAACCACTCAATGGTCGTAAAACACACTGGAAAATATTATGCAGAAGAAGAAGCTCAGACAATTTCGTAAGGAAACATTCTGGGATTCAAACTCTATTTATAATAATTAATTTATTTCGTAAGGTCATGGGTTATTCCGGATTGAATTTATTTAATTAATTAATTAAATAATTAAAATACATTTTGTCCAAAAAAATTAATCAATCAATCGATCTTTGACCAAATCCAAATCCAAATCCAAATCCGAAGCCGAAGCCGAAGCCAAGCCGAGCGAGCGACGACGACGACGGCGCGAGGCTTGCCTTTTTCTTAACTCTTTAAGAGCTAGAAGAAGAGCAATTATATATATACCCATCAAAAGCCTTTTCTTCCTCCGATATGGGACAATGTCCCTTTCCCAAGGGAAACTCAAATATTTCATTTTTCCTCCATTTCTCATTCACCTTCTTTAAGCTACACAAGCTTAAAATCCCAACAATCCCCCACATGAATGGGGAATGGCGATAAAATAAAGGAATGCACGGACGCGTGTGTGTTTTACATGCAAGAATTAATTGCATCTGGATAAGTAGGTTTCCCTTTGAACTTTCCGTAGTGAACTTATATCGGATATACTCGGTCAATCGGTAGATTTGATATCTTTGAACCGTCGAGCTTTGTTGTATACCTAGACAACATAAGTCACACAATCAATCCTTAACCATCTATGGTTCTCACGGTTGTGTTCGTTTCAGCCATGAACACCGCCT
>AWOL01S0044524.1:2274-13378 GCA_000715115.1 Nicotiana otophora | reverse complement strand
GGTGTGATTGTGATAGATAAAGGATGATGTTTGGGCTTTCGATTGAGTTATGATTTGAAGAAAAACNGAAGGAGAAATGGTCATGTAAAAACAGTCTCACTACAACATTATATGCACTCCATAAAAATGTGGCACCTACTGTGGCTTATGAACGGGAAGTAAAATAAAAAGTAATATTCGAGATCATATGAGTTGTACAAAAATTCCGGCATGCGTGGGAACTAAGATAAGCTAAATATGCACGCAACAAGGGGGCAGAAAGATCAGGAAAAGTAATAGCTTACGTTTAAAGAAAGATGAGAAGGAACAAAAGGAATTATTTGATCAATGATCCAGAGTTAGTTACGTTATGAACGCACTTAAGATGTCAGAGTATTATCCATGCAGCATATATGTTGACAATCATATAGCTGTAGAAGACTCGGGAATAAGTCAAAAGAAAGAATTGAGTCCAGGTCATAGACAAAGGATTGAATTTTTCGAAGATTGTATCTTGGATATTCCATAGCGCCCATGAAAGGATAAAGTAATAACTAATACCATGAGTGGTAGATCATAAGATAGCTTAAGCCTAGACAAAGGCTGATCGGAATGAAGAGGAAACTAATGAGTTACATCAACTATGTAAATCAGGAGCCTGATTATTGGATCAAGAAAATTATAGAAATCGTGGTTGAGAACATTGCAGAGTCACTCTTAGTATCAGAGGTACAAGAGAGATAGTACAAAAACGATATTATTCTATAATGGCTCTACAATAAAGCTATTTAGAAGAATACCGGCCTCATAAGAAGTCAGTATGAAACTCCTACCGGATTGTGTATATGCCGTAGGTACAAGTATTATAATAGAGCTTCAAGTTATGGATGTGAATTATACCTATGTGGAAGGGAGGTCATGAAATAGATCGAAGATGTGGCAAGATTTTAAGGTATGTAAGGTAAAGGTGGACAACGTACGAGATACTCAAATACATAAGGTTGTGCATAGTACACTCTTCGAAAAAACGGCTAGAAGCGCTGTCATTCAGTATCCATGAATAATTGCGGCGTCGTCAGTGGCATATTTTCTAGCCTATATTTTCTATGTATCGAGAGGTCTAGTTAAAAGAGTAAACAAGAGTTAGAGACGATGTGACATCTCGCTTGATGTTCCAGATGATGCGACAAGGTTTTAGGAAGGCTTGAGTAAGGATAAGGAAAGGCGAGTAAGAAACTGACGAGAATGGATAAGTCCTCGGGATTAAGCCCATGAAAACAAGAGAGCTAATGGTTTCTCTAAGTTATAGAAAGTTTAGTATAGCCTGAATGAACTCAAAGGAGTCTAAGACTAATAGCATTTAGAAGAGATGGAATGCTGCTCTGGTAGTAGAATAAGGGTGTGATTGTGATAGATAAAGGATGATGTTTGGGCTTTCGATTGAGTTATGATTTGAAGAAAAACAAAGGGGGATTTCATGAATTGTACAGGATTAAAATACCCACGTAAGGTGAATCACATTGGGATGCTATGAAATACTGTTATGGAAGTATGGTATCGGCCCCAGGTCGATCAGGACAATCACTTCAAATGTTCCTCGATGCAACGTGAGCCCTAGTGATTACACAAGAGATTTCAAGTTATCAGTGGTAGATTGTAGATCAATATTGAGGTGAATCAACATTGGTTGGATAAAAGTTACAAAGTATGAGATGAGATTAGGCCGTCATTCTGAAGATGAACAATAATGAGGAAGCATTAAAGGACTTAGATTTATACATATGGGATAGCCAACGAGAGTAGCCTAGAGTTCGGTAGCAGACCTCAGTAACAGTAATTGGAAGTAAGAGTTACGGTATAGTATGACCTACTTAGATGGAGTAAAGCCATAGACGCCTAGAGGGACAACTTATCATAATTCCATATATGTTCACAAAGTGAGGCCTCGAGATTGGATAAAGGCTGGAGGAAAAAGTAGAGAAGAGTCGCATAAGCCCACAAACAAGGACAAAGTCGTACATACTGCATGATAGAAGGTAGCAATAGTTATGAGATTGGAAGAATTCCGACCACAAGTCATGGTATGAGAAAGAGGCCTAAAGGGGGGAATGCCTTGGCCTTTGGATTTATTCACAAAACAGTTGCCTAAATGGCAAGGACAATATTAAACCATTCGTAAGAGCTATCCAGTTATGAGACCAATAAGTGCATCTGCCAACATTCGAGGACGAATGTTCCAAAGGGGGTAATGATGTTACACCTCACAGTATTTCGTCGACGTTACACCCCGTAGTATTGTACGTTGGATTTGTCGTAAGATAATTAACATCAGTTCAAGTGATAAGTAAAGTTGTGAAGGTCAGATGTTAAACAAGTGGAAGAAAATGAGTTTCGTAGAAGTTTGACATTTTGAGATAAATTACGGTCCAAGTTATAATACCCCGTATTCATGAACTAGTGCCATAAAAGGTACGGCATGACCATGATAGTAAGGTGTATAAAGTGTGGTAAAAGTGATTAGTATTTTAAGTATTTTGAGATAATCTTAAATTATGTGGGTAATTAATTAATTATTGATTAGTGGGAGATTAATGAGTTAACAAATCAATTAGAAAAACTGTGGATAAGCCTAAAGGGCCCCCAACATGGAAGCAAGTCAATTAGGTGATAAGTGACTCTTTGGTTTGGATATTAGGTGGCAGTTTGGGTGATTTTTGGGCAAAGGTCTTCCTTATCAAGTGGGGACCACAACCCACAAGTTATAAGAGATCTTCCTAAATCATTAAGTGGGATGTTATATTTTTCTAAGCTTGCTAAGTAATGAATGAGACTCAAATAATTTGTTTGAAACTTCACAATACTATAGAATCGTGAATTGCAAATTCCAAGGGAGCCCGATACAATTTTTCTCAAGAATATCATACGGATTATTCCCTACTCTGATCTGACGTTACGTGTTTTTCTCAAAAGGCGTGTGTAAGTGGGATTGTGAAGAGAATCGGCTCAGGTATGTTATGGCTATCCCTTCTTTCCTTTTTGGCATGAACTATATGATACAAACGAAACGAGCAAATAAGCAACTTTCATAAATGACTCTATTCATAGAAGTGCTAGGGGTGCCTATGTTCTTGATTCCCTATCTAAATTATTATTTCTGCGTTTCATGAGTCTTAGAAAATTACGTATTTGATAAAGTTTTTCTTGAAGGCATATTGATCTTATGACATTACGAGAAATCTTATTAACGTATTTCTTATGCATTTCATTCATTTATACATGTACATTGACCCATGACCAGATGGCGTTATATGCACGTATATTATATGTATATGGGATATGGGAAAAGGTTATGGTGTTATATACGCACCACCACCTTATCAGCTGGTATATGTTGATGATTTTGCCCACAGTGGCCGAGATGATATGATGGGATGCCCTCAGAGGCTTGATGATATTATGTACACATATAGCTATGAATGATATGACATTTATATGTATATGCATGACATTATAAATATTAATTGCTTTACAGAGCTATTCAAACTTACATGTTGAGTCTTTTCCTCCATGTTTCTCTCATGTCTTTTATTTACTGATTTTCATTCCTTACATACTCGGTACATTATTTGTATTGATGTCCCATTTGCCTGGGGATGCTGTGTTTCATGCCCACAGGTCCCGATTGACAGGTTGAGAGTCCTCCAAGTAAGCTATCAGCTCAGCAGAAGGTGTTGGTGCACTCCATTTGCTCCGGAGTTTCTTATTTGGTCAGTATGATTTGGACATGTAATTATTAGTATGGCTTGGCCATGTACCGACCTTTATGGAATTTATCTACTCTAAAAGGCTTGTAGACATATGTCATATACATGAAAGATTGTGTGGCCTTACCGGCCTATGTTCAGTGTATGGGTGATCAGTTTGGTGTTATAGGCCCGTATGTCATATGTATAAGTTTGTATTACATGTTGGGTCGTCCAATGACAAATATTTCCTTATGTTTTATTCTACTTATCTCACGATAGCCTCTCTGGCTTATTTACCTATGATAGTATGATACGAGAGATACGTTATGTTGGTGTAGACAATAAATTTACGTCAAAAACATAATCGAGACCAAAATATATCGCAACAATTGTAGTATTTGATTTCAAATAATTTCAGTGTACAGTCTCTATGAATCCTCTGATTCTTCTTTCCAATAGTAAAACTATTCAAGGGCCTTTGAGCTTGATCTTGAGTCTATATTTGTTTCCACGAACGATGATCTTGAATTCAACTAGCACGAACTTTGATTTGAACTCATACTCCTTGAATCTTGATTTGTTCTTTGTTCTTGAGCTTGAACTTGATTTCTTGAACTTGAACTTGATTGCTTGAAGCTTGAAACTTGTAGAAAAATTTGTGGCGTTTGATCCACGAACTCTCTCTTGCTTCTTGTTATAACTTCTAGTCTCTTTTCTGGGTTATGAAGACCCTATTTATATTTGTGGAAGGGAGGAGTTGTGATAAGAAGAAACTCTTTCCGACCAATCAAATTGAAGTGTGACATAGCCGCATTTGATTGTCCAGAACATGTTACTTGCACACGTAGCGCGATTTCATTATCCTTTAAATGTAACTTGGCATGCCTTGTCATATTAACACGTGGCATGGTCCTATTGGCTCTTCCATTTGACGTGGCATGCCACGTCATTTGACACATGGCATTGGGCCTATAGGAAGATGCCATCTTGGGTCTAATGAAGTGGGCTCATCGCTTGTAGCCCAACTAAATTGGACTTATAAACTTAATCCAATTATATTAGCCCAAAATATTTATTTGGACTAATAGACTTAAAAAATGGTCCAATTTATTTTACTGAATTTAGATCCAATAAATTCTATATGCCTACAAATGCCCCCTGCTTCAAGACTTGTTGAGGTATAGGCTTGTCGTAACCAATAACGTGTCACGAAGAATTGCTAACTTGTCAAATTTTTCAGATGCCAGAGTAGAATGCAGAGTACTACCCATGTAATTTGTTACATATATAACCAATCAATTACCTGAACAATGTAATAATCATTTATTGAAATGCTTAGATCACAGTACCATTTTATTGCAATAATTAGAAAACTTCACACAATTTAAATGCATTTCTATTGTAAACTTAACATTCAAAACCATCAGACGTTATTTGAATACAAAACTTCACACAATTTGAATACAAGTCGTAGCCGCCAGTCATTTCAAGTCCAAATAGCAATTTGAGTTACTTTTGGATTCTTGCGATAGCTGCCGAGACGAGACCAATCCTATTCTGAAGTAATAATGCAGTAGTGGAATTCTATCCGGAGTACAAAATACACAATACCACACCGATAATTCACCTCCAAGAACTACCTTATGACTTCTATAAATACAATACTCTTTATTCCATTAGTTTCACTTTCATCATTTGCAAACCACTTTAAGTCTACTTTTGACGACTTGGAAGCATTGACGTGAAGGTAATTTCTTCTTATTTTCTTGTGCTTTCTTTATTCTGTTGTCCTTTTTTGTAGGTGAAACAAGAAGGATTTGTTCTTGTTTAACAAGATGATCCATGCATGAAGAAGACCATCATAGGGTGTGAGGGGATGAGTACTCATCCTTGCCCGAATATCGGAGAGATGACTCTCAATGTGGCCCGACTACCGGAGAGATTACTCTCAATGTGTCTCGACTACCGGAAAGATTACTCTCAAAATGTGGTTTGACTACCAGAGAGATTATTCTCAAAATGCCCTGACTATCGGAGAGATTACTCTCAAAATGACCCGACTATAGGAGAGATTACTATCAATGTGGCCCGACTACCGAAGAGATTACTCTCAATGTGGCTCGACTACCAGAGAGATTACTATCAAAATGACCCGACTATCGGAGAGATTACTCTCAATATAGCCTGACTACCAGAGAGATTATTCTCAATGTGCCTCGACTATCGGAGGGATTACTCTCAATGTGCCCTAGCTATCAGAGAGATTACTCTCAAGAGACTTATATGTCCAGCTTAAGATTGGAAAATATAGTTTCCTTTTAAACACAAACCCACGAAGAGGCCAACTTAAGGTGTAAAGGGACTTATATGTCCACCTTAAGAATGGAAAGCTATTTTTTCCTTATAAGGACAAACCCACGAAGTGGCCATCTTAAGGTGCAAAGGGACTTATATGTCCACCTTAAGATTCGAAAGTTATAGTTTTCTTTTAAGGACAAACCCACAAAGAGGCCAACTTAAGGTGCAAAGGGACTTATATGTCCACCTTAAGATTGGAAAATTATAAAACTTCAATTCCAAGACTTCGTGGACTTGATGCCATTGACTTGAATATTTGGAATCTTTGAAGATTTGGCGGACTTTGCAGACTTCAAATTGAAGAGTGGCAAAGTGAAGACCTCAACTTGAAGACCGATAAATTTGAAGATTTCAACTTGGAGACTTCAACTTGAAGACTGACGGACTTGAAAACTTCAACTTGGAGACTTGGAGGGTTTAAACATTTTAACTTGAAGAGAAGCAAACCTGAAGACCGGAGGACTTAAATATTTGGTGAAATGAAGACTATAATCGCCCTATTGAACATAGTAAATCCCTGAACTTTAGTGCAAATACTTGGTAGCCTCCTGAAAGACTATAATCGCCCTATTGAACATAGTAAATCCCTGAACTTTAGTGCAAATACTTGGTAGCCTCCTGAAAGACTATAATCGCCCTATTGAACATAGTAAATCCCTGAACTTTAGTGCAAATACTTGGTAGCCTCCTGAAAGACTATAATCGCCCTATTGAACATAGTAAATCCCTGAACTTTAGTGCAAATACTTGGTAGCCTCCTGAAAGACTATAATCGCCCTATTGAACATAGTAAATCCCTGAACTTTAGTGCAAATACTTGGTAGCCTCCTGAAAGACTATAATCGCCCTATTGAAGACACTGGTTTATCATGAAGGTTTGCCCCACTCTAAGTCATATGAGATCCAAAGTTCAAAAGAAGAATGAAATTTTAGCCTGATTTTCAAGTGTTGTTTGAATGAATTATTTCGATCATACTTCATTTGGAAAACGACTAGGGCAATATGAATCTTTTGAACTTATGCGACCGAACTCAGAATGAAACTCTAAGCTACCTACGTACCTCGGTAAGAAGGATCAAGTCATACCGCAGTTCACAATGTGGATTTGTTTTTGTATGTCCTAACCTTTGCTAAGGCCGCCCCTTTCGAGGTTTTCAACCTAGCGGACTTTTTGTTTTGTGCCCTAACTTTTGACTAGGCCGCCGCTTTCGAGGTTTTCAACCTAGCGGACTTTCTTTTTGTGTCCTAACTTTTTCCTAGGCCGACCCTTTTGAGGTTTTCAACCTAGCGAACTTTTGTTTTATGACCTAACTTTTTCCTAGGCCTCCCTTTTGATGTTTTCAACCTAGCGGACTTTTTATTTCTTTTTGTTTGTGTGGGCCATACACAGTATAGATTAATGCGGGCCATGAGTGTAGGAACATTAAGTTTAGGCTCATGCGTCAAGGAGCATTGTAACGTCAAGGATAATATTTCTTCAAAAACATACCATTGATAGGGCCGATTCTCATGCCATCTGCATCAACTAGCTTGTAAGCCCCACTTGAATAAGCTTCTTGTATGACATATGACCCATCCCATTTGAAGTGTACTTCCCTACAGGCTTATGGGAAGTAATTATGGGTCTTCGTGCGGCAAGGACTTGATCTCCTAGTTGAAAGGATATCGGGTGAACTCATTTTTTGAAGGCGCGAGACAATCGAGCTTGATAACATTCAAGACTCTACTGAGCTTCCAACCTTTTCTCATCAAGAGCCTCCAACTCTGCTAATCGAAGTCGAGCATTTTCTTCATCTGTGATGCCTTCTTGAATAGCTAATTGTAATGAAGGTATTTGATGCTCGAGTGGCAAGACGGCTTTAACTCTATAAACGAGTGCATAAGGGGTCTTTTGTGTTGGCGTGCAGTGAGTTGTCCGATATGCCCACAGAGCTTCCTCCATACAGTCATGCCAATCCTGTTTGGATTTGGAGATGACTTTCTTTAACAAGTTGCATAGAGTTTTGTTGAATGCCTCAGCTAGACCATCGGCGGCAGCATTGTACATCGAAGACTTCAGTTGCTTGAAGCCAAAGAGATCACAAATCTTTTCCATCAACCTACGACATAGACGCATTTGATTGGTCAGAACATGTCACTTGCACACGTGGCGCGATTTTATTAGCCTTTTAATGTAACTTGGCATGCCTTGTCATTTTGACACGTGGCATGGTCCTATTGGCTCTTCCATTTGACGTGGCATGCCACGTCATTTGACACATGGCATTGGGCCAATAAGAATATGCCATCTTGGGTCTAATGAAGTGGGCTCATCGCTTGTAGCCCAATTAAATTGGACTTATAAACTTAATCCAATTATATTAGCCCANTTTATTTGGACTAATAGATTGAAAAAATGGTCCAATTTATTTTACTGAATTTAGATCCAATAAATTCTATATGCCTACAAATGCCCCCTGCTTCACGACTTGTTGAGGTATAGGCTTGTCGTAACCAATAATGTGTCACGAAGAATTACTAACTTGTCAAATATTTCACATGCCAGAGTAGAATGCAGAGTACTACCCATGTAATTTGTTACATATATAACCAATCAATTACCTGAACAATGTAATAATCATTTACCTTTGAATAAGGACAAGGACAAAGCCATGTAAACTACTATTTTAAAATAAGTTGTAGCGCCAGTGCATCTCCATATCTTAGTACGAAACTAAAATCAAGACTTATTGAAAAGCTTAGATCACAGTACTTTTTTATTGCAATAATTAGAAAACTTCACACAATTTAAATGCATTTCTATTGTAAACTTCACATTCAAAACCATCAGACGTTATTTGAATACACAACTTCACACAATTTAAATGCATTTCTATTGTAAACTTCACATTCAAAACCATCAGACGTTATTTGAATACACAACTTCACACAATTTAAATGCATTTCTATTGTAAACTTCACATTCAAAACCATCAGACGTTATTTGAATACACAACTTCACACAATTTAAATGCATTTCTATTGTAAACTTCACATTCAAAACCATCAGACGTTATTTGAATACACAACTTCACACAATTTAAATGCATTTCTATTGTAAACTTCACATTCAAAACCATCAGACGTTATTTGAATACACAACTTCACACAATTTAAATGCATTTCTATTGTAAACTTCACATTCAAAACCATCAGACGTTATTTGAATACACAACTTCACACAATTTAAATGCATTTCTATTGTAAACTTCACATTCAAAACCATCAGACGTTATTTGAATACACAACTTCACACAATTTAAATGCATTTCTATTGTAAACTTCACATTCAAAACCATCAGACGTTATTTGAATACACAACTTCACACAATTTAAATGCATTTCTATTGTAAACTTCACATTCAAAACCATCAGACGTTATTTGAATACACAACTTCACACAATTTAAATGCATTTCTATTGTAAACTTCACATTCAAAACCATCAGACGTTATTTGAATACACAACTTCACACAATTTAAATGCATTTCTATTGTAAACTTCACATTCAAAACCATCAGACGTTATTTGAATACACAACTTCACACAATTTGAATACAAGTCATAGCCGCCAGTCATTTCAATTCCAAATAGCAATTTGAGTTACTTTTGGATTCTTGTGATAGCTGCCGAGACGAGACGAATCCTATTACGATGTAACAATGTAGTAGTCAAATTCTATCCGGAGTGCAAAATACACAATCCCACACCGGCAATTCACCTCCAAGAACTGCCTTATGACTTCTATAAATACAATACTCTTTATTCCATTAGTTTCACTTTCAGTATTTGCAAACAACTTTAAGTCTACATTTGACGACTTGGAAGCATTCACACGAAGGTAATTATTTCTTATTTTCTTGTGCTTTATTTATTCTATTGTCCTTTTTTGTAGGTGAAACAAGAAGGATTTGTTCTTGTTTAACAAGATGATCCATTCATGAAGAAGACCATCATAGGGTGTGAGGGTATGAGTACTCATCCTTGCCCGAATATTGGAGCTATTACTCTCAATGTGGCCCGACTACCGGAGAGATTACTCTCAATGTGGCCCGACTACCGGACAGATTACTCTCAAAATGTGGCTCGATTACCGGAGAGATTATTCTCAAAATGCCCCGACTATTGGAGAGATTACTCTCAAAATGACCCGACTATCGGAGAGATTACTCTCAATGTGGCCCAACTACCGAAGAGATTACTATCAATGTGGCTCGACTACCGGAAGATTACTCTTAAAATAACCTGACTACCGGAGAGATTACTCTCAATGTAACCTGACTACCGGAGACATTATTCTCAATGTGCCTCGACTATCGGAGAGATTACTCTAAATATGCCTCTACTATCAGAGAGATTACTCTCAATATACCCCGGCTATTAGAGAGATTACTCTAAAGAGACTTATATGTCCACCTTATGATTGGAAATATAGTTTCCTTTTAAAAACAAACCCACGAAGAGGCCAACTTAAGATGTAAAGGGACTTATATGTCCACCTTAAGATTGGAAAGTTATAGTTTCCTTTTAAGGACAAACCCACGAAGAGGCCAACTTAAGGTGCAAAGGGACTTATATGTCCACCTTAAGATTGGAAAATTATAAAACTTCAGTTCCAAGACTTCGTGGACTTGACGACATTGACTTGAATATTTGGAAACATTGAAGATTTGGCGAACTTTGCAGACTTCAACTTGAAGAGTGGCAAATATGAAGACTTCAACTTGATGACCGACATCTTTGAAGATTTCAACTTGGAGACTTCAACTTGAAGACTGACGGACTTGAAAGCTTCAGCTTGGAGACTTGGAGGGTTTAAACATTTCAACTTGAAGAGCAGCAAACTGAAGACCGGAGGACATAATTATTTGGTGAACATGAAGACTATAATTGCCCTATTGAAGACTATAATCGCCCTATTGAACATAGTAAATCCCTGAACATTAGTGCAAATACTTGGTAGCCTTCTAAAAGACTATAAT
>AWOL01S0044516.1:0-21581 GCA_000715115.1 Nicotiana otophora | reverse complement strand
AGTGGAGAGTTGGTTATTGAGGAAAGTTGATAATTTTGGCACTACAAATACTTTGAGCGGATAATCAAGAGTCAGGTGATTATCCATGTTACTTTGGGCCATTTGAGTGTAGGTACCTGGGAGTTTTGGTGCTTGATTGGACACGCGGCCTATGTCAAGCACANCCATAGCCATCTTCTATCCATATCCGCAATCTTGTTGTTATTTTCTCGTGCTTCTTTATTATATCATTTCATACACACATGCATAAGTGGAGAGTTGGTTATTGAGGAAAGTTGATAATTTTGGCACTACAAATACTTTGAGCGGATAATCAAGAGTCAGGTGATTATCCATGTTACTTTGGGCCATTTGAGTGTAGGTACCTGGGAGTTTTGGTGCTTGATTGGACACGCGGCCTATGTCAAGCACATGGATTTTTGTTGTGAGATGTTGATAAAAGATCCTAAGCATGCGTATATATATATATATATATATATTGACTCATGCGGTGGTTTAATATAAATGTTGCTAATATGTATCATGTCTAGATGTGAGGTATCGATGTACTGATATCTTGATTGTTCTCTTTATCTATAAAGCATGCCTAAGTTTCGTATAAACTGTGTTTTTGAGCTCTTGTACTCATTTGATGATATCATGCTTTTAACCGTACATTATTCATATTTTCATATGATTTTTGTATTGTTAGTGAGTGTTATTGACCCCTCGCTACTACTTCATCAAGGCTAGACTTGATACTTAGTGGATACTGTGATTTGTACTTATACTACACTTATGCATATTTTATGCAGGTTCTGGGGCTGGTGTTAGTGGTGTCCATATCGCTAGGTAGAGGATCTAGAGAAGACTTTGTGGTGAGATGCTTTACTTGACCGATCTGCAACACATGGAGTCCCCCTCCTTACTTATCCATTTAGTATACCAGTTTCCTATCAAACAAACATTGTTATTCAGTTTATACATTTTAACTCTTTTTAGATGCTTGTGATAGTTGTGACACCAGGTTTTAGGTTATGTAGACAGTCGTGTTTAGACCCTGTCTCTAATATTCTCATCTATGATATTGGTGTGAGACTATTTTTATTTTCTTATTATATTATGATTATGTTAAAGATTTAGCTAATCTACTTTAAATTATGATTGACTGAATGGCATCTTGCCTAGCGAGCGGGTTAGGCACCATCACACCCTTTGGTGAGATTTTGGGTCGTGATATATGTGTCTTCGTATTTTGCATCGCACTTGAGTATGCCTCGTGATTCTCTTAGTATTCTTGTGTATGTATCTATACCTGTTAGGGTTGTGTAGTAGTTGATCAGGTGTACCGGTCTTGTGTTGTTACTATTAATGATTTTGCTGCCATAGTTGATCTTTTGTTGTCGGATATGATGGCTTTTTAGGTTATTCCTGGTATGTATTGGTTGTCTCCATATCATGCTATCTTGGATTGTCATGCTAAGACCGTGATTTTAGCTATGCTAGGGTTGACTAGAGTGGAGAGGGACCCTTGGCAATTCTATGAGTAGGGTGATTTCATTCTTGAAGGCTCAACGTATGGTTGAGAAGAGGTGTTTATCATATTTAGCCTATGTTCGAGATTCTAATATGTAGGTTCCTACTATGGACTCGGTACCGGTTGTGGGGGAGTTCCCCAAGGTGTTTCCTATAGATTTATCGGGCATACCACCATATAGGGATATTGACTTTTGTATCGAATTGGTTCCGGACACTCAGCCCATATCTATCCCACCATAATGTTGGCTCTAGCTGAATTGCAGGAGCAATTGCAAGATTTGCTTAATAAGGGGTTCATTAGACTAAGTGTTTCTCANACACACTACCCTCCCCAGACCCTACTAGTGGGATTATACTGGGTTGTTGTTGTTGTTGTTGTACCACCATATAGGGATATTGACTTTTGTATCGAATTGGTTCCGGACACTCAGCCCATATCTATCCCACCATAATGTTGGCTCTAGCTGAATTGCAGGAGCAATTGCAAGATTTGCTTAATAAGGGGTTCATTAGACTAAGTGTTTCTCATTGGGGTGCGTCAATGTTGTTTGTGAATAAGATGGATGGTTCTATGAAGATGTGTATCGATTATTGGCAGTTGAACAAGGTCACCATAAAAAACAAGTATTTATTGCCTCGTATTGATGACTTGTTTAATCAGCTTCAAGGTTCCAAGGTGTTTTCCAAGATTAATTTGAGATCCAACTATCATCAGGTGAAGATTACGACTTCAAATGTCCCTAAGACATCTTTTAGGACTCATTATGGTCATTACGAGTTCTTGGTGATGTTATTTGGATTGACTAATACCAGCAGCTTTCATGGAGTTGATGAACTGAGTGTTCAAGCTTTATTTAGGTTCCTTTGTGATTGTATTCATTGATGATATTTTGGTTTACTCTCGTAGCAGATAGGAGAATGAGTAGCACTTGTGGGTTGTACTACTGGCTATAAAGGATCGTCAGCATTATGCCAAGTATTTAAAGCGTGAGTTCTGGTTGGACTCAGTTGCATTGTTAGGTCATGCAGTATCTAGTGATAGTATCAAAGTTGATCATAAAAAGATTGAGGCAGTTCAGAATTGTACTAGACCTATCTCAACTATAAAGATTCGGAGTTTCATAGGTTTAGCAGGCCACTATCGTCACTTTGTTGAGGGATTTTCATCTATTGCAGCCCCATTGACCAAGTTGACTCAAAATGGTATTCTTTTAGATGGTCTGATGAGTGTGAGGAGAAGTATTTAGATGGTCTTACACTGATCATTGGAGTCTCCAGCACTTGTTCAAGCAGAAGGATTTGAATTTGAGGCATCGGAGGTGGTTGGAGTTGGTAAAAGACTATGATATCATTGTCTTGTATCATCTAGGTAAGGCAAATGTGGTATCTGACTCCTTGAGTAGAAAGGCAGAGAGTATGGGTAGTTTGGCATTTATTCCAGCTGAGGAGAGGCCATTGGCTATGGATGTTCAGGCTTTGGCTAACAGACTTGTGAGGTTGGATATCTAAGCTGAGTAGAGTTCATGTTTGTGTGGTGGAATAATCATCTTTGTTGGAGAGTATTAAGGCTCTCTAGTTTGATGATCCTCATTTGTTGGTGTTAAAGGACACGGTGCATCGAGGTGGCACAAAGAAGGTTGTGATTGGAGATTATAGTGTTATGCAGCTTTAGGGTCAGATTTGCGTTCCAAATATTGATGGTTTGAGGGAGTTCATTCTTGAGGAGGCTCATAAATTTGAGATATTATATTCATCCAGGTGTCACAAAAATATATCATGACTTGAAACAACATTGCTGGTGGCAGAAGAAGAAGAAGGTAATTGTTGGGCATGTTTCACAATGTTTGAATAGCCAGCAAATGAAGTATGAATGTCAGAAGCTAGGTGGTTTGACTTAGATATTAGTTATACCAGACTGAAAGTTTGAGCGCATTATTATGTACTATGTGGTAGGATTACCATGGACTTTGAGGAAGTTAGATACTCTTTGGGTCATTATGGATAGGTTGACCAAGTCCGCACATTTTATTCCAGTGATGACTTCCTACACTTCACAAAGATTGGATCAGATCTACATCAGAGATACTGTGGTTTACACAGTGTGCCATTTCTATCATTTTGGACCTTGGTATGCAATTCACATGACACTTTTGGAGAGCCATTCATCAAGAGTTAGGCACACATGTGGAGCTCAGCACTATATTTCACCCACATATGGATGGCCAGTCCGAGCAGACTATTAAGATCCTTGAGGATATGTTGAGAGTCTGTGTTGTTGATTTTGGAGGCCATTGAGACCAGTTTCTATCATTAGTGGAGTTTGCTACAACAACAACAATCAGTCCAACATTTAAATGGCATCATATAAGACTTTATATGGTAGGCGGTGTCGTTCTCCTATTGGTTGGTTTGAGCTTGGTAAAGCTAGGATATTAGGTACGAATTTGGTTCGGGATGCCATAGATAAGGTGAAGTTGATTCAAGATCGTCTTCGGACAGTGTAGAGTAGGCAAACGAGTTATGCGGACAACAAGGTTCATGATGTGACTTTTATAAAAAGCGCAAAGGTACTTTTAAAAATTTTGCCTATGAAGGGTGTGATGAGATTTGGGAAGAAGGGCAAGTTGCGCCCGAGGTTTATTGGCCTATTTGAGATCTTAGAGAGAGTTGGTGAGGTGGTGTATAGGCTTACTTTACCACCCAGTCTATCAGGAGTTCATTCGGTATTTCACGTTTCGATTCTTCGAAAGTATCATGAAGATAAATCGCATGTTTTGGACTTTAGCGCGGTGCAGATTAGTGAGAATTTGACTTATGAAGAACAACCGGTAGCTATTGTATATTAGCATGTTCGAATTTGAGACCTAAGGATATTTATTCTGTGAATGTACTTTGGAAAGGGCAACCAACTGAGGAGGCTACTTGGGAGTCCGAGTCCTAGTCCAATATGAGGAGTAGATATCCGCATTTTTTGCCAGTTCAGGTACATTTCTATGTCCATCGGAGGAAGAACATTGCTTTTAGAGGTGGCAAATATAATGACCCGATAGGTCGTTTTGGGTTCTAGTCTTTCGTTTTGTGGTTTGAGACCTTGAAAACCTTCATTTCATATATTATGACTTGTGTGCATGGTTCGTTTTGATTTCCAAAAAGTTTAGATGTGTTTTGATATAGAAATCTTGATTCTAAAGCTTTAATGTTGTTAGAGTTGACTGGGGTCAACATTCTTGGTAAATAACTTCAAATCGGTGTTTTTGAAAATTTTGGTAGGTTTGTATGATGATTTTGGACTTACGCATGTTTGTTGATGTCTCAGGTGACCCGAGGCCATTTTGGCACTTATAGTTGAAAGTTGATAATCTGAGTTTATGAACATTTGAATTCTTGGGTTTTGATGTTTGATTCTTTATTTTAGATGTTATTTTGATGTTTTGAGCTTGCGAGAAAGTTCGTGTAAGGTTACTATACTTGTATGTATGTTTTGAATGGGGATCGAGTGAGTTTCAGTTTGGTTTCGGGCTGTTTTGGTAAGTTTGGCAGTTGATGGTGCTGTAATCGTTGCAATTGCGATGAGCTATAAATGTGAGGTTCACAGTTGCAATTTCTAACTCGCATTTGCAACGTCTAGGAAGGGGAGGCCAGCTTCGCAATTACGAAGATTTTGTCGCATTTGCGACTTTATTTGCTCATGTGCTACTTCGCAATTGTGATCATTGGTTCACATTTGCGAGTTGCACAATTGCGAATAGTAGTTCGCAATTATGATATCTGCAACTAGGTAAAAATAAGAAATTTTCGGATTAGCTCATTTTATTCCATTTTTTAGACCTAAACTACACATGGAAGCAGTTTCTGAGAGAATTTTCTTCCCAACTTCATAGATCAGTGAATTTAACTTAGTTTTGATTTATTTCTATTATTTTCAATAGATTTTTACCCCTTTATCTATGATAAGAATAGAAATAGAATTTTTGGGTAATAACTTAAGATTTTAAATTTTAGAGATATAGACCTCGATTTGATGTTGGATCTTGAAATAAATCACATATTTGAACTTAGGGAGGGAATCGGGATTTGGTCCTGATTTTGGATTTAACCAAGTGGGCCTAGGTTGGCCTTTTATTGACTTTTTCAAATATGTTAAATTTTTAGTATTATGAAGGTTTCTAAAGGTTATTTTGACTTATTTGAGTATTATTTGACTAGATTCGAGTTGTTTGGAGGCTTGTCTAAAGGGGAAGCAATTTTGGATTGTTGATTTGTTCCTAAAAGAGGTAAGTGTCTTGGTTAACCTTGGTTTGAGGGAACTGGATTATAATTGGGTCTATTTGCTACGTGTTATATGTGTTGGGGGCGGCGTATATGCAAAGTGATGAGTGTATATGCATTTGCCAGGGTTAAGGCATGCGGGCAGATCTAGCATTATTCATGCCTTGTTTGCTTCATGTATTCTTTCTCTTATGATTTAGATAGTTTATTAAGTTACTTATTTTATCCTATACATACTAGTAACAATATAGGTTTTGTTGAGATATTTGGACATTACGGTTCTTGAAATGTTGATTCATCTATTGTGCAAAGGTCATGATTATCTCTTACATGGTGTTTTATGCTTAATCACTCTCATTTATATTATTTATAATTCTCACTTTACTTGGTACTGATTTACATATATCTGGTGAGGATGAGTGATGATACACAATGGTTGTTTTCGTGCTGTGAGGATGAGCGATTATGCACAATGGGTGTTTCCGTGCTGTGGAGATGAGAGATATTGCACGATGAGTATTTTTGTGCGATGAGGATGAGTGATATATGCACGATGGATGTTTCCGTACTATTGGTATGATATCTTTTACTCATTCATGGATTTGCCTTTGTTGTTTTCCTGCTTATCATTTCATCCTCTTGGATTTGAGTTGTTTAGAAAGGTTTGATGGTGATATTTGAGAAACATGGTCGCTATTTCTTTTAGTGAAATGGTTTTACTATTTCTCGTATGTATTTCTGTTGTCTATCTTGATATTTATTTTGTTATTCCTCTTGTTACTTCACTTGTTATTTTTCTTCTTATTTCTCTTACCTATTAACTGCACAGGTTTATAAGTAGGTATCTTGTCGTAGCCTCATCAATAACTCATAAGAGTTAGGCTCGATACTTACCGAGTACATGAGATCAATTGTACTTGTACTATACTTCTGCACTTCTTGTGCAAATCCTAGTATTAGTCCCAGCGGAGTCATAGATGTGCTTAGCGTGGACATCTAGGTGATTCCAGGTAGTGCCGTATCTCCGTCTGCAGGCTCTTGAGTTACCTTCATTATCTATGTTACTGTTTATTTGTATCAGACAATATTGTATTTCATTTCAGATTTTGTATTTAGTATTTCTTAGAGGTCATGTACCTAGTGTCATCAGTCTTGGGAATTTGTTCTGACAATGTATTAGTTATACTTATTATTTGATTTTGAAGCTTTTTCCCTTATTTATGATATTATGTTGTTAACTGTTTAGTTGTTCTTTCATTGCTTATTGTAAATATGTTGGCTTGTCTAGCAAGTAGATTAGGCATCATCATGATCCCTTGGTTGGGATCTTGGATCGTGACAATACACTTTCTTAAGTTTATGTTAAAAGTCTCTTTTCTTCTTTTAGATCTTTAATTGATGATAGATTCATGTTATAATCATAGATTTGAATGAAATTAACTTACTTCATCGTCTTACTAGGTGAAATCACCTCAATTCGAGCTCCCTAACTCCAAAAATTCTAAATTAAGCTCATAATACGAAATGGGGCTATTTATAGAGGAAATCCAAAATCAACTGAATAGTTATCCTACTACATCGCCCCATGCATCACCCCATGCTTGCTGCCTGCAACTTTTTTGTTGTCAAATACTGATCTGCCACTGTTCAATAAAATAGTCATAAGTCTTTGCATAAATGTCCAAATGACGAATGGATTGAACCTTTGAAAAATAGATTCAAAGAGATATATTCTCATCAAAATCTAATCTCCAAAGTTTTTAATATATTGGGAGAAACACTCTCATGAAATTAGATAAGGTGTAGAAACATCTTATTTCAGTAGTTCAATTATTTCAAAACTTGCTCCAAACGCGCTGAAACTTACCCCATCCCCTCGAGTCTCCTCCATACCATTCCAAAAAGTTAAAATATCCTATATGGTCTTGTCCAAAGGCTCAAAACTTAATTTATTTTCAAGGTTTTGCACCTCTCAAGCACAAAGAAGAGAGAAAACAAAAGCACCACACTAAAGTTTTTCACAAAACTAGCGAAACATTCTTCAAACTCACGTGAGAAGAATGTAAGATGAAAAGAACCTTACCCACTCCTTCTTCTATCCCACAAGATTGTAAGAAGCGTTGAATAAAGGAAGAGGAATGAAATAAAAGATAAATCACGTTTTGAAGCATGAGCTTAAAAAAACTAATCACCAATATTTATTTTCAGCATATTGAGCCCTTTAAATAGGCCTTACAATGAGTAAAATTGATAAGGTTAAGAAAAACTAATCCTAATTAAACTAGAATAAGAATAAGGCTAAGAAAATCTATCCTAACTAAAATAGGAAAAAGAATTCTAGTATGAATAGGATACCAACTAACAATTCTAGTTTGACTAGAGTTATAAATATAATCCTGCTAAAACCATAATCAAATTACTAGGAAACAAGAAATAAGAAACCCTATATTCGTGGAAAAGAAATTCTAATTTTGAATGGATTCTTGGACTTCTTCAATTTCTTGAATTCTTGACGTTCTTGATCTTGCATCAAAATTCAAATGGGATTGTTGAACGTAAAGGTAACTCTCAAGTCAAATTTATGAATCTTCAACTTTCAATTTCCATGCAATAGCGTTGAATCACACTCGAGCCACTTAACTCCTAATTTGAACATACATACAAGTCCAATCATTTATACGAACCTATAGGAGCTTTCAAATTATGGTTTCAAGTATGTTTACCCAAAATCTTGACTTTTCTCAATTCCGTTAACTTTAAGGCTCTAGTTAGGAACTAAGTATTTCATATTATTGTCGAACCTCTCGGGACCCAAATTAACTATACATGCATGTCATAAAATATCATATGAACCTACTCATATGGAGTGGTAAGTACTCCTATCCTTAACCAGAGGTCTCGGGTTCGAGCCCTGGTTATGGAGTGGCCTTTGTTAGGGAGCGTTTTACCCCCAATGTGGGACTTCCTGGCACGAATCCGGATTTAGTCGGGCCCCAATGCGGGTACCAGACACCGGGTGGAAAACCAAAAAAAAAAGAACCTACTCAAGATCTCAAATCGTAGAACGGGATACTAGGACCCACAACAACGTGTTTGATCGTTTCATAATACAATATCATCAGCAATAACATACCATCGAACATCATCTTTTATTATATTGATTAGTTCACCCATAATTAGGGCAAACAGAAATTTATCATTTTAGCTCTTGCACTAATATAATATCTACGTTAAAATTAAATTTTTTAATTTCATTTCCAATCAATCCGATCATATACAACGCGCAAAAAAGTATATTTATATGTAAACATTCAACTGAAAGAACTCAAAATCACAAATTACTTGCATAAGTTTAATCAAATACTAGTGTCTCATTTCTGTCCAAAGCTTTATTTATTTATTTATTTATTATTTTTGCAATCATTTTAACATACTCATAAGGATATATCTGCTCCGGCTTAATCAAAAGAATCTGTAATTAACTATGAATCTTTTACGGAGACAATTCAATTGGGCAACAATAACTAGAAACTAGTGATTTTAAATTTGAACTCATAACCTATCACTAAGACTTATAATTCAGTAGTATTGATGTATTTATGGCACAAAATAAGTATTAGTTTCTATTTTCTGTTATAAAATAAAAACTATAAAGTAAAGACAAGTATAGAGAGAAACTGATATATTATTCCAACTTTAAACTTATGTACATAATGAACTGAAATCTCCTCTATTTATAGAAGAAAGGAAGTTGTTGTGTAAGCTGCTTCTGCAAGCTGCTGTGTAAGCTACTTGTAAGTTGCTACTGTACGAGATATAGATAATCCTCCACCGGGGGTAATATTTATCCATAACGGAGTACCAAAAGGATAAACTCATTATACCAGATATAGATAATCTTCTACCGGGGGTGATGTTTATCCATAATGGAGTACCGAAAGGATAAACTCATTGAACCAAATATAGATAATCTTCTACCGGAGGTGATGTTTATCCATAACGGAGTACCGAAAGGATAAGCTCATTGTACCAGATATAGATAATCTTCTACCGGGGGTGATGTTTATCCATAATGGAGTACCGAAAGGATAAGCTTCTTCGGGAGGCTTATTTCCAATAGAGTACTAAATAGATAAACATATTTACGGCGGAGTCTCATATAGATAAGCTTCTTCAGGAAGCTTATTTATAATGGAGTACTAAATGAACATACATAATACAATATATTTATAACAATCCCCCTTGGATGTTCATTTTAAAAGATAATGTGACTCATTAAATCCTTACTAGGAAAAACTCCGTGAAAAAAAATTCTAGTGAAGGAAAAAGAGTACACATATTTAGTAATACGCATAACTAGTTGTCTCATTAAACCTTAGTAAGGAAAAAAGAGTATAGCGCGTATTTTACTCCCCTGATAAAAACCTTATTTCAAATATTTGAGTCTCCACATTCCAATCGTGTATATCATCTTCTCAAGTTGAAGTTGGTAAAGATTAAGTGAATAAATCTGTCGGATTGTTACTTGAACGGATTTGTTGCACATCAGTGTCACCATTTTTCTGAAGATCATGTGTGTAGAATAATTTTGGTGAAATGTGCTTCATTCTATCTCCTTTTATAAATCCTCCCTTTAATTGGGCTATGCATGCAGCATTGTTTTCGTATAAAATTGTGGATCTTTTATCACATTCCAAACCATATTTTCTTTGAATAAAATGAATCATTGATCTCAACCATATGCATTCTCTACTTGCTTCATGAATAGCTATTATCTCAGCATGATTTGAAGAAGTAGCAACAATAGATTGCTTTGTGGAGCGCCATGATATGACAGTACCTCCACATGTAAACACGTACCCGGTTTGAGATTGAACTTTATATGGATCAGATAAATAACCTGCATCTTCATAACCAACAAGATCTGCACTACCTTTGTTAGAATAAAATAAACCCATATCAAGTGTTCCCTTTAAATATCACAATATATGCTTAATCCCCTTCCACTGTCTCCGTGTAGGAGAAGAGCTATATCTTGCTAGTAAATTAATAGAAAATGCTATGCCAGGCCTTGTAGCATTAGTAAGATACATAAGTACACCAATTGCACTAAGATAAGGTATTTCGGGACTAAGGAGTTCCTCATCCTCTTCTGTAGGTCGGAACAAATCATTATTCACTTCAAGTGATCGAACAACCATTGGTGTACTCAATGGGTGCGCTTTGTCCATATAAAAGTATTTTAAGACCCTTTATGTATAGGCAGATTAATGGATAAAGATCCCGTCTGCTAAATGTTCAATTTGCAGACCAAGACAATATTTTGTCTTTCCAAGATCTTTCATCTCAAATTCTTTCTTAAGATATTCAATTGCCTTTTGGAGCTCTTCTAGAGTTCCAACAAGATTTATGTCATCAACATAAACATCAAGTATAACAAATTCTGATGCCATTTTCTTTATAAAAATACATGGACAAATAACATCATTTATGTAACCCTCTTTCAGCAAATATTCACTAAGGCGATTACACCACATACGCCTAGATTGCTTTAAACCGTACAAAGATCTTTGTAATCTGATTGAATACATTTCCCGAGATTTTGGATTTACTTCAGGCATTTTAAGTCCTTCGGAGATTTTCATATAAATTTCATTATCAAGTGAACCGTACAGATAAGCTGTAACTACACCCATTAGATGTATTTCAAGCTTTTCATGTAGTGCTAAATTGATGAGATATCGAAATGTTATGACATCCATAACAAGTGAATATGTTTCATCAAAATTGACTCCAGGTCGTTGTGAGAATCCTTGTGCGACAAGGCGAGCTTTGTATCTTTCAATTTCATTTTTATCATTCCTTTTTCGCACAAAAACTCATTTATGACCAACTGGTTTTATACCAGCAGGTGTTTGGACTACTGGTCCAATGACCTCTCTTTTAGCAAGTGCGTTCAATTCTGATTGAATTGCCTCTTGCCATTTTGGCCAATCAAATCTTTGTTGATATTCTTCGATAGATCGAGGTTCAAAATCCTCACTATCTTGCATAATATTAAGTGCAATATTATATGCAAAAATATTATCCATCACTATTTCAGATCAATTTAAATTAATCCCTTCACCAATAAAACTTATTAAAAGCTTCTCATTCACTTGAGTCTCGGGTTCATTGATTTCTTCAGAAATCTCAGAACTAATCAGATCTTGGGTCTCTTCAGGGGATCCCTTCATAGTATCGTTTTGATTATTTATCGATTTTCTTTTTCGAGGATTTCGATCCTTAGAACCCAAAGGTCTACCACGCTTCAGGCATGCTTTAGGTTCACTAGCTCTCATCATAGTAGATGGTCTTGTTGGGGCATCAATTCGGATACGCACATTATCTGCAGGGATATGTGACTTAGTTATCCTTTTCAAATCAGTAAACGCGCCTGGCATTTGATTTGCTATATTTTGTAAATGGATGAGTTTTTAGACTTCCTGATTACATATAGGGGTAGGTGGGTCAAAATGAGATAATGATGAAATTTTTCACACAATTTCTCTTTTGATTTCCTTTTTCTCCCCCCTAATTGTGGAAAATTTGTTTCATCAAACCGACAATCTGCAAATCGAGCAGTAAATAAATCTTCTGTCAATGGTTCAAGATAGCGAATAATAGAGGGTGATTCAAACCCAACATATATTCCTAACCTTCTCCGTGGGCCCATCTTACTGCGCTGTGGTGGTGCTACTGGCACATATACATCACATCCAAAAATTCGTAGATGGACAATATCTGGTTCATGGCCAAAAACTAATTGTGACGAAAAATATTTATTATAATATATCGGTATAAGACGGATAAGTGATGTTGCATGCGAGATAGCATGGCCCAAACAGTAGTGAGCAATTTTGTTTTCATAAGTAGTGGTCTTGCTATCAATTGCAGGCGTTTAATAAATGACTCTGCAAGACTATTTTAAGTATAATCATAAGCTACAAGATGTTCAACTTTTATCCTAACTGATAGACAATAATCATCAAAAGCTTGAGATGAGAATTCTCCATAATTATCAAGGCGAATAGCCTTTATAGTATAATCTGGGAATTGTGCCTTTAATCGAATTATTTGGGCTAATAGCTTTGCAAATACCAGGTTGCGAGATGATAGTAGGCACACATGAGACCATCTTGGATATGCATCTATTAGGACCATAAAATATCTAAACAACTCACTTGGTGGGTGAATAGGTACACATATATACCTATGTATACGTTCTAAAAAGGCAGGGGATTCAATGCCAACATTCATTGGTAATGATCTAGTGATCATTTTGCCTTGATAACAAGCATCATAAGAAAAATCATTATTTGTAAGAATCTTCAGGTTCTTTAATGGATGCCCACTCGAATTTTCAGTAATTCGTCTTATCATTATTAATCCAGGATAGCCCAAACGGCCATGCCAAAGTACAAAAAAATTTGAATCAGTAAACTCTTGGTTTACGATAGAGTGTGCTTCAACCGTACTAATCTTTGAATAGTATAAGCCAAAATTGGTAACTTTTCTACAATGCACTTATGGCCAGAAACATTCTTTGTAATACAAAGATATTCCATATTCATTCCATCTATCGTCTCAACATGATATCCATTTCGACAGATATCTATAAAACTCAATAAGTTTCTTCGGGACTTGGAGGAGAATAATGCATTGTCTATTATAAGTTTTGTTCCCTTAGACAATAATATAGTGGCTTTTTCGGAGCCTTCAATTAAACTTATATTACCAGAAATTATTGAAATATTTGATTTTTTTTCTTATGCAAATAAGAAAAGTATTTCTGATCTTTGAATATGGCACGAGTTGTTCCACTATCAATTACACAAATATCTTCATGAATGGTCTTTAATCCAAACATAATTTGAGGATTATCCATATTCTTCAAAATGACATAAACAAAATAAATATGATAGTAAACATTATTATCAAAGCATAACTTTTATTTATGTACAACAATTACATAACCATACTATCTACTACAAATAACAAAAATTAAAATATTTATATTTCTACAGATTCATCACCGATCACATGACTTATTTTTTCTTCCGGGAGAGCAAAGTAAACAGCTACATCCAAATGCATGAAGTCTAAATTATCTTCAGAAATAAAATTTACTTCAGCGTTTTTCTCTGTCTTCTTCAGGGAGGCTTGATACAGCTCAACCAGGTACTTTGGCGTACGACATGTACGTGACCAGTGCCCTTTTCCTCCACTTCTATAGCATGGATTTTCTGCCTCTACTGCTTGCACCGCTTCATGCTTTTGTTTCTTCCTTTTCCACTGCTGGTGGTGAGGAGGGTTCTTTGGTGCATTATTATTACCATGATTAGAGTTTCTTCCCCGACCATAACTATGACCACGATTGGGGCCACATCCTCCTTCACGCTTAGCTTGGTGGAAGTTCGTCTCATTCACTTCAGAGAATAGACAAGAACCAGTAGGTCGACTTTCGTGATTTTTCATTAATAGCCCATTATGTTGCTCGACTACAAGAATATGTGAGATAAGTTCAGAATACTTTTTGAATCTCATCTCTCGATATTGCTGTTGCAGGAGCATATTCGAGGCATGAAAAGTGGTGTAAGTTTTCTCCAACATATCATGATCAGTAATATTATCACCACATAATTTCAATTGGGAAATAATTCTGAACATAGAAGAATTATACTCACTGATAAATTTAAAATCTTGTAGCCTTAGATGAGTCCAATCATAACGTGTCCGTGGAAGAACGACCATCTTTAGGTGGTCATATCTATCTTTCAAATTATTCCACAATATGACTGGATCTTTAATAGTGAGATATTCCATTTTCACGCCTTCATCAAGGTGATGCCGTAGGAATATCATTGCTTTGGCACGATCTTGGTTTGATGCTTGATTTTTGTCATTGATGGTGTCTGCTAGACCCATCGCATCCAGATGAATTTCAGCATCAAGCACCCAAGACATGTAGCTTTTGCCCATATATCCAGGGCTACAAATTCAAGTTTAGAAAGATTTGACATTATTTAGAAAAAAAAATTCGTACCTCTGATACTTTCAAAGTATTGGCTCGAGATGGCAGAGTCTCGTACTGATAACGTGTTATAAAATAAAGACAAGTATAGAGAGAAACTGATATATTATTCAAACTTCAAACTTATGTACACAATGAACTGAAATCTCCTCTATTTATAGAAGAAAGAAACCTGCTGTGTAAGCTGCTACTGCACCACATATAGATAATCTTCTACCGGGGGTAATATTTATCAATAACAGAGTACCAAAAGGATAAGTTCATTGTACCAGATATAGATAATCTTCTACCGGAGGTGATGTTTATCCATAACGGAGTACCGAAAAGATAAACTCATTGTACCAGATATAGATAATCTTCTACCGGAGGTGATGTTTATCCATAACGGAGTACCGAAAAGATAAACTCATTGTACCAGATATATATAATCTTCTACCGGGGTGATATTTATCCATAACGGAGTATCAAAAGGATAAACTCATTGTATCCGATATAGATAATCTTCTACTGGGGGTGATATTATCCATAACGGAGTACCGAAAAGATAAACTCATTGTACCAGATATAGATAATCTTCTACCGGAGTGATATTTATCCATAACGGAGTACCAAAAGGATAAACTCATTGTATCCGATATAGATAATCTTCTACTGGGGGTGATATTATCCATAACGGAGTACTGAAAGAATAAGGTTCTTCAGGAGGCTTATTTCCAATAGAGTACTAAATAGATAAACATATTTACGGCAGAATCTCATATAGATAAGCTTTTTCAGGAATCTTATTTACAACGGGTATTAAATAAACATCCATAATATAATATATTTATAACATTTTCATCCTTTTTCCTTTCTCCTTCCCCGATCCTTAACGGAATGGACAATTTTTTTTTTTAAAAAAAAAAACATAGACCTATTAACACTACGATTTATTAAAATAAGGGGTCCTTTATTTTGCGGGAATATGTTAAACCAAATTGACGGCAGAATTTTTGCCTTGTCAATCTTAACTTATTCGGGTGAACCGTTAGGATTTTGCTGACAAGTTGTAATTAATGTTTTTTGGTTTGTTTTGTCGCTGTCAAAGTTCTATTTGTAAAGTTATTTTTGCAATTTGTTTTTAAGCGAGGTTAAAACCTAAACAGCATGTTAAAAGATTCTATTTGTGCTACAGCAAAAGAGCTGAAGTAAACCCGACCCGAAATAAACCCAGCATCAGCAAGAAAGTGAACATTAGTCTAATTATATTTGCTTTACAGAAATGCTTGTTAGTCATTGATGAAGCCATTAGTTCTCAGTTGAAGAAGAGTTGTCAAAACTGCGTCGAAGATGTTTCTCACAAGGTAACATTACATTTGGCTTAACCTAGGGTATATTCGTGATACTGTTTTCCTTTTCAAATCTGACTGAAATTTGTTTCTTGGACATTTTGGTATGAAGAACTGAGTACGATAGAGGTGTTAACACTTTCTCTCCTGAAGGCCGGCTATTTCAAGTCGAATATGCAATTGAAGCCATTAAGGTAGTCTTTTGGTTGGATTTTTAATTTATGTGTTGTGACGATTTGTGCAATTGACAATACTATTTGGGGGTTGTGATTTTTTTTTTGTTTTGGTTGGTGATTTTAAAGCTGGGTTCGACTGCAATTGGGTTAAAGACAAAGGAAGGAGTCGTTCTTGCTGTTGAGAAGCGCATTACCTCATCCCTCTTGGTTTGTAACCTTTTCTATCATTTTTCCTTTTGTGAATATTTGAATTTGTGTGTCAAATTACTTTGCTTTTTGATGAGTCAATGTTGTATGGTTATGATAATTAGGTTTGTAAATTTGTGGATTGGATTGCTTATGTTATTCTAGCAGTATAGCACCAATTAATTTTGTTCTTCCTGGACTACTTCGCGAAACGATATTGGAGTCTTAATCAGTAGACAAAATGCTGGTAGAATTAATACATGCCTTGAGTCAGCTGGCCTTCAAAAAATCATTACTTTATTAAAAGAAGAGAACAAAGAAATGCTGGTGGCACTTTCCTCGGCTGAATTGTTTTCTTGTTTACTTTATGAGAGGAAGATAGAATAAGCAATTATTTCTCAACAGGCAATGCGAGCTACAGGAATGGCTTTTGATTTCTCTCTTCCCTTGTTACATAATGTAATTGGTATAGCTTTAGAAGACATTGTCTAGTGATCAGTGAATGATTAAAGGAGCAACTAGTAAACTCTAGCTAAATATGGTAGTGGATAAATATGGGAAAACCGAGCAAATTTCTTACATTGAGAATATTGAAAAGCATGGTACAGTTTCCTATTTGTTGCCTTTTCTGCTCATTATGGTTTGCTTTGTCATCGGTCAGTTGTTTAAGCAGTTGCTGCAGATTATGAGTGGAGAGCCCACTGTCGGCATGTCAGTTGTTTCACTAATTCGGTGTTTTCCTCATGCACTTCATAGTTTTGATACTCTTACAGGAACCAAGTAGTGTGGAGAAAATTATGGAAATTGATGAGCACATTGGTTGTGCGATGAGTGGACTAATAGCTGATGCCAGGACACTTGTCGAACATGCACGGGTTGAAACTCAGGTATTTAAATAGAAGACACAATTTTTGTAGTTCAATTTTACGGCAAATAATTTTTTTGAAATGGAATTCTACAGCAAATTTTTGACTGAACTTTCTTGTTTTGTTCTATGTCTCAATAGAACCATAGATTCTCCTATGGTGAACCAATGACAGTTGAGTCCACCACACAAGCTTTATGTGACTTGGCCCTGCGATTTGGAGAGGGTGATGAAGAATCCATGGTTAGAATCATTTTACTATTATATGCACTTACTCTCTTTTTTGGAACTCAACACTTTCAACTCCTCTTAGTTGAAAGATTTTAGTGTCCTTGTTGATATCTGAATTTTGAAAGCATGGTATTTGTCCAAATACACCTTTCTGCTTTCCCATTTATCTGGAGCTACATGGCTTACCTAAATTTAACGGGATGATTAGATATTTTTAGTTAGTTTAACTAATTAAAAAAACAAATGGCGCCTTTCTGCTTGAGTTCACATGTTGTTTCCCCTTATGTGGGTATGAAATGGAGGAAGAGTCAAGGAACTTATATTTCGCAGTCATGTGAAAATAATTCGAAATAATTCTCATTCTCTATCCTTTGTGTCAGTAGATATTATGTACGCGATGTTGACTGTTGATCATGCTTCAGTGTCTTCACGTTTTTGAAAGTTGTATTCGTTTTGTTTGGATCATGAAAATCAGTAATTTGTTGCTCCTCATTCTGTTGAAATATATGTATACGCCTTTTGAGTGCTACTATATTAGATGGACTCTTCACTTTGTCTTGCATACCTATGTTGAACAAATGATCTTTGAGTAAGCATGTATTATTAAAATGATATGATTTTGAGTAGTTGATATTGGTATTTCCCATTGATACATAAAATATGCTACGAAGCAGCTAAAAATTGAATGTACCCATGCCATATACATACATATATCCATTAAGTCATACCCAAGCCTGTGTAATTTCAAAACTTTACCTATCGTAATGGTAGATTAGATTGCACACCCAAGGGTGCAGCCTAATAGTCATTGAAGTGGGTGCAAATCTTGGAGATGAGGGTACATATTCCAGTATAGATAAAAATACACTATAATTTCTTCCAATTTGCCTAAACCTTGGCAGGCAGAGTTACCCTGTACTTGTGCTGGTGGGATGTAGAATGTGTTCGATGGAATAATCGAGGTGTGTGCAACTTGACCCAAATGCTACCATTATAAAAAAAAGATTTGGTGGCTAACTCTTGGATCCAAGATCTTTCTTATTGCTAGAATTTGCTATTGGAAGAATGCCCATCATACAACCTCTTGGTTTCTTTGCAGTTGGTTTACTTTCTCAAAATATAACTTCTATCTGCAATCTAGACATGGAAAGATATTCTTGTGAACTTTATTGTAGAGTTTGATTGGTTCTAGCAGATCTGCATATATAAAAGATGACGTTCCAGCAAACTTTCTTATAAAGAGTTCATATCTTTAAATGGTGCTTTATCTGCTGGTGTGAATGCGCTGTATAACCAAGCAAGATTGCTTGGAAACTTCTGTTATTTAGGAAAGGAAGCGGGAGCTAGCTCGTGCTTAATGTTCTACTTTATGGATTTTGCTTAATATTTTCATGGAAAAGAAAGATGAAGGGCAAAGGCTTGTTTCAAATCTAAATTTGATATGCATTGAGTTTTATTCTAGTGAAGTTGCTCTGTAATATACAATTAATAAACTTGGTGCATTGAGGACCTGGTTTGCATTTGACGATTTTCTATAGGGTGTATCTATCTCGTTCCCTTGTTTGTGTGTATTGGTGCTTATCTTGCTTATCGCGTCTGGCCTTTCTTGTTTTATGGAGTAATTTTTTCAAAAAATACTATCTGGAAATTTTGGCAAAGTGAACTAATGTTGAATCTTGTTAAAGATCACACATACTTTCTAATTTCTATTACTTAATTCTTAAAGAATTTTATAGGCTTCCCTTATTTTCTTTATCTTTCTTTCTCAGCAGCTCCCTTTTTTAATCTTATGACTAGTGTAAGATTCAAATCTATCACTTTTGTGCATTACTTTCGTGTTTCTTTTGTTCGTGCAGTCCAGACCTTTTGGCGTATCTCTTCTTATTGCTGGTCATGATGAGAATGGTCCCAACTTGTAAGTATTTTCATCCCTTAGAATGACATTAGTGGAAATATAATATCTTTTGCTTTCCTAGGTTTTCTCTCATCTCTTGGATACCTTTCTTTTGTACCCCCCCTCCCCCCTCCCCCCCTCTCTCTCCCTAATAAATTTCAAGAGTGTTTGACTAAGTTCGCGTAACTTTGTGGAACTTTTCGAGATGTAAATTCTAAGATTCAGAGATATAGATCCTAGTACGGATACGGGTGCGGGGATCTGGCTAAGAATAATTCAAAAAAATAAAAATATAAAAATATGCCTAAATTATGAGAAATTTTGAGGAATACTTATGTATAACTTATAAAGTGTGGATTTCTTTTTTAATCTCAAGTTGTAGATAAGTAAAGGATTGATTTCCTAGATAAGATATGTTATTTTCTTCCCTAGTTTTGGTTCTAATTTCGGGAATCAAATTGTATCTCGTCTTGAATTTTTTCGTCCGTCGTGGTCAAAGTAACCAAAATTGTTTGACTAGATCCGATACGGATCCCATACCCACACCCATACTAGTATCGTGTCGACACGGGTGTGGCACCTAAACTGCCGTGTCGGAGCAACTTAGCGTTCAACCATTCAATTCTTTAAGGGTAAAGAGGCACATTTTGCCCCTGCACTATCCGAAATGGTTTAAATTTGCCCTCCATTAATAGTTTGGGTCAAATGTGTCCCTGCCATTACCAAAGTAGGCCAGATTTGTCCTTAATTCCAAACGGTAGACATTAGTCTCTAATGAGTAATGCCATTGTTTATCTCTTGATTCTGCCACGTGTCCACCACGTCGCTCAATTTAATTCCACCCCTTTTTACTAGCCCCCCTCTCCTCCCCTTTTTACACACCCCCAATTTCCCCAGCTAAAAATCCGAACCTACTGTAGCGCTTACCAGATGCGATAAAATTGTCAAAAATCGGTTCAATAGCTTACAACAATTAAAACATTTATCATCTTCAGTGTATTGAAGAACAAAATGCTTTCTCTCTCTTCCTGGCTTTCTCTCCGGTAAGTCATATCTCCGGCGAGACAGTACACTAACGTGGAGGAGAAAATATTCTTCATTTCAGGTGACAAATCTTTCGAGATTTTCGAAATTAGCGAGGATGTAGACAGATGGTTCATATGGGTGGAGCGTGGTCACAGGTTTACAAGTAGAATCAAGATCGACGAAGAAAATCTAAGATGGGTCTGTGAGCAGATGATGCAAGCTTCAAGAGGGTATGGAGATCTCTACAGAAGATGGGGGAGGAAGATTCAGGCATACACTTACAGAGTCTACCAGAACTATAATTCCTATGGAAGGTATCTCAGAGTTGAAACTTGGATGGGGGACAGGAGATTCACAGACTTACAAAATAAATCCTACTTAGATGCTGCAGAAATTCTAAGATGGCCCACTCAGCAAGACACCTCAGACGAGAAAGATCCAAGTGGATTTACAGATGTTAGCTCCCGATTTATCTCTAAATGTCTGGTTGGTCGCTTCAATGATTCTTTCAACCACAGTCCAAATATTGAAGTCATACAGAAATGGTTCATCTCCCGGTGGAAGGTGACAACAGGCCTTAGAGTTACTTTCATCTCCCACAACCAGTTCCTCTTTGAACTCCCCTCGAGGCAAGAAGCAGTTCGAGTTAAAGCAGGTGACTGGTTCTGGAATGGCAGACATTTAACTCTTGAGTGATGGTCGCCGGAATCTGGGTCAACTCCGGCGAGTGAAGTTGCGGATCAAAAATGGTTAAAAGTCTTCGGAATTCCTCTTCATGGCTGGACCACTAGCACTTTTCGCTATATTGGAGATTTATGTGGAGGTTTCGTGGGCATTGATGAAGATACAAAAAGCAGATCTCACCTCCAATGGGCAAGAATTTGTGTTAAATTTTTTTTTTTAGATCATCACCATTTATTAACAATTACTTGTAGGGAATCCTTTTGATTTGGAATCTGTCCTGTTAATTCAAACCATTTGAAGAATTCGATATTACATTTGATTCTTTTTAAAT
>AWOL01S0044514.1:14124-24601 GCA_000715115.1 Nicotiana otophora | reverse complement strand
ACACTTGACATGCATACTTGGCATGTAGACATAGAAATGTATTTCCTCATGTTGTACGGTATTTTGACATTCATGACTTCACATGCACATTGACATGTAGGCATAGAGCTGTACTTTGCTCATTCCATCTGATAATAAAACATCTTATCTGTTGTTGAAAGTTTTGGGAAGAATCTCAATTTTTCTGACATACTCACATTTTGGTGATTTCGGCAAAATATTTGGGTTTTACTGTTATACCTGAAAAGCATGTCTATTTTCTGTATCTATGAACGAGCTGAGTATCATATCTTTCAGTATTACTTGTACTATTTTCATTATAATGTTACGATTTGTCCTTGGCTGTTGGTGTCGGACTTTGACCGTAGTCCAAGCTCGTCACTACTTTCAACCTAAGGCTAGGGTTGTTACTTATTGAGTACATGGGGTCGGTTGTACTCATACTATACTTTTGCACCTTACGTGTAGATTTTGGAGCTGATGTTGTTGTCTGTGGCGGGAGTTAGCATTGAAGATGTACCTATTTTCCGGTTATAGCTGCCTCTTTTTCTTGGTAACTTTAAATTTATGAATCTGTTTATGGATTTTCGAATAGATAATGTATTTATTTCATACCAGTTTGGCAAACTCTAAAATGTAGAAGCTCATAATTTGTACAACCAGTCCATGGAAAGTTGTATAAGAGTTTAATTATTTTATCATTATTATCTCAGTAAATCCCATTTGAAGTTGGATTAGTGTTAAACTGGCGTACCTAGCGGGTTGGACTAGGTGCCATCACGACTAGTCAAATTTTGGGTCGTGACACCTTCCTCTTCATTCATGCCAAGGTAGTGCTTCGTCCTTTGTCGATTTATGTGAAACATTTTAGTCTCTTTTTGGACTCAATTTCCATAGCTCTACTCAAAAATACTTGCACAACTCTAAATGGACCGGACCATCTTCATTTCAACTTACCTAGGAACAACCTCAATGAGGAGTTGTATAGCAACACTTTATCTCCGAGCATGAAGTGCCTCTCATGAATATGCCTATCGTGCATCCCCTTTATTCTTTCAATGTACATTCATGTACTCTAGAAAACATGGTAGCGGAACTCCTCAAGCTCATATAGCTCTATACCTCTATTTGTATCCACAACTTCCATTTCTAAGTTCAATTGCCTCAACTCCCAAAGAGCCCTATGCTCAAGGTCCACTAGTAGATGACACGTTTTTCAAAACACAAGATTGTACAGGGAATACTAATTGGAGTTTTGAAAGCTTTACGCAAGACTGTAATGCATCATCTAGCTTCCTTGCCCAATCAGTCTTAGTGTCATTCATAGTCGTGGTCGACACACACACTCTTGATCTCTCTATTGGACACTTTCACTTGCTCTCTTATTTGTGGGTGGTAAAGCGTTCCGACCTTATGGAGAACACTATACTTTTCTAGAAATTCTGTAAAGGCTCTATAGTATAAGTGAGTGCCACCATCACTAATTATAGCTCTTGGACTCCCAAAGCAAGTGATAATACTATTCCATAGAAATCCAATGACTCTCTTTGCATAGTATATCGGTTGTGCAACGGCTTCAACCCTTTTAGAGACATAATCCACTACTACCAATATGTATTTATTACCGTATAAGCTGGAAACTGGCCCCATAAAGTTAGTCCCCCACAAGGCAAAGACTTAAATCTCTTGAATTGTAGTTATCAACATCGCATAAATGACCAAAGATATTGTCAATCCGTTGTACTCCTTACAACTCTTGACCTATGCATATACATCCTTAAATAGATACGGCTAATAAAAGCCTGATTCTAGCACTTTTGCAGCTCTCCTAACTCCTCCAAAGTGACCACTACAAGGCGATACGTTACAAGCATACAAAATAAAATTTTGATCTTTCTCGGGGATACACCTTGGGATCATATTATCCACACAACTTTTAAATAGGATACGGTCATCCCAATAAAAATATTGACAATCACAAAAAAGCTTTTTCTTTTCAATAGAAGAGGAGGATATAATACCGCTCGCCAGGTAGTATTCAAAGTCTACATTTCATGGCGTCTCTTTAAAGATACTGTCAGTAATTGTTCATCCGGGAATATCTCCAAAATTTCCTCTAGTTCCACCTTATTTTCTCTCCTTCCAATCTTGCTAGGTGATCAACCACTGTATTCTTAGTCCCTTTTCTATCGTGAATCTCGAGGTCAAACTCTTGTAGTAACATCACTCGATGTATCAAGTACTTGAGTGATGCATGGTCAGTATAAACAATTGCCTTTGATCCTAATAAATAAGACCTAAAACTTATCGAAAGCAAACACCACAACTAATATAATAGAAAATAAAACAAAATTACTATCATTATCTATTTTTACCATTTAATCATTTTGGCCACCAAAAATTATCAATGATATAAAATATTCATAGTACCTTGAAAAACAATTCTCAATAAGTGTGGTTGAAATCCATTGAAAAACTATAAACAAGGCAATATATAAAATTTGAGGAAGATTAGCGGTAATTTGAATTGATTTGGAGTTAAAATTTATACACATGTATCTATATCACACATGCATCTCATTTGTATCCCACACACATATACATGGATATACTGGGATTACATAAAGGATATACAAGGAATACATATGGGATACATAAGTGATATACTATGACGACCCAACCGGTCCTCTTGTGTATTTGAGTCCCGTTTTCCTATTTAATGATACCCATATTCTTGATTATTGTTTTGTGACTTGGAGAGATGTTTGTTTTGGTTCCTGGAAGGTTCTGGAGTGAATTGGAATACTTGCTTTCATTATTGGAAGCCCAAGTTGTAAGAATTAACCAAGGTTTGACTTTTGTGTAAACAATCTCGGATTGGTGATTTCATGGTTCCAATAAGTTCTTATGGCGATTTTGCACTTAGGCATATGTTTGAGTTTGGATTTGAAGGTCCCTAGGATATTTTGGCTTTATTTGCCAAAAGTTGGCAATTTGAAGGTTTGAAGAGTTTACAAGTTTGATCGGGAGTTGACTTTGATGATATTGAGTTCAGATTATTTTTTCGAAACTTGGAATAGATTTGTTTTATTACTCGGAATATGTGTGCAAAGTTTGGAAGTAATTCGAATTGGTTAGGCATGAATCAGACGCTTGTTGTGAATTATTGAAGTTCTTGAACTCGAAGGTATGCAACATGAGTTTTGATGCTTGATTCTCAATTGTAGATTTTATTTTAGTGTTTTAGCTTAAGATATAGTTTGTATGAGGTTTATATAATTGTATGGATGTTTAGATTGGGGTCCGAGGGGATCAGGTGAGTTTCAAATTGGTTTTGGGTTGATTTTGTAGGTTGTGAGATTGTTGATGTTGTAGTCATCGCATTTGCGATGTTCTGCTCGTAAATGCGAGGTTCACATTTGCGGAATTTAGCTCACATTTGTGATATGGGTCTGGAAAGACCAGCTTTGCATTTGCGACTATCACTCTTTCGATGGAATTTCCGCATTTGCGAGGGTAGGTCACATTTGCGAGGGTCCTGATCACATTTGCGATGTCTGCTGCTCAGGGGATCATTTCGCATTTGCGAGTCCAGTGTATCTTTTCTGATGGTCACAAAGACGATACCTTCAGCTGGGTATTAAGAGGCATTTCGGAATTTTTAGCTCATTCTCTCATGTTTTGAACCGTAGACCTGAAGAGGAGCGATTTTGGATTGGAAATGTTCACTCAAGACTTTGGGGTAACTCGTTTCTACACATTTTTGGTATTATTTCAAGAATCTACATGGATTTCTAACACCCAAACATGGAATTTTGAGGGAAATTTAAAATTTTTTCTACAACTTAATAGAGTGAAAATATTGGATTTTTAGCTATGATTCGGGCTTGGATTTTGAATTTAAACACATATTTGGCCTCGTGAGGTGATGAGTAGTTGGGATCTACCCCTTGATTCGGGTTTTGATCATGTGGGCTCAGATTGACTTTTATTGAATTTTTGAGAATTGAATAATAATTGAATCTTTATTATTTGAAATTGATCCCTATAGCACTCTTTGACGTTATTGAGTTGTTTTTGTAAGATTTGAGTCGGTCAGAGGTGATTTATAAGGGAAAGGAGATTTTTGACGGTTGATTGGGCTTGTTAAGGTAAGTATCTTGCCTAATATTATGTGAGAGAATAACCCTTAGAATTAAATTTTCCTTTCCTCTAATTGTAATGTGCGTAGAGTAAAGTTTATGTGAAGTGATGAGAATATAGGCAGATGCTATGTATGAAATATGACCGGATTAGACTTTGGGCTTCTATTATGTCATGATTTGATTGTGTGCTCTATATGATACATGTGTAATCCTTTGTATGATTACGTGAGCTTATCCTTTCATGCTAGAGATTATGTTTAGGATTATGATCTCTTAATTAGCCAAGATGCACATTTATGAAATTATTATTATACTGATTTTGTCACGACCCAAAAATCCCACCAAGATTGTGATGGTACCTAACCCGACCACTAGGTAAGACAAACAGTTATGTTACTACTAAAATAAGAAATCATCAATATATTAATAAAATTGTAACATAACTCAATATACAACTACTTCAACGACTAGTAGTACAAGTCATGAGCTACTATGATTTAAATTTTTACAAAGCTGGTGAAACGAATAAAAACCATATATATTTGAAAGTTATATAAACAGAAGTGAAATCCTAAGCTACCATGAACAACGGGTAGCATGAATCTGATACGCTGGTACATCTCTAATGCAAGCTCTGTCTTCACCTGTCTTCACAGCTTCTCAGCTCTAAAATCTGCACGCAAGGTTTAGAACTGTAATATGAGTATAATCGACCCCATGTACTCAGTAAGTATCTTGACTAACCTCAAAGAAGTAGTGAAGAGGTTTTTAAGTCAAAGGATACTCACTTGACAAATAACATGTGCAGTTTATATAAAACTGGCTACAAGATGTATAACAGAAATACAATAACTAAAATCTCAATAGAACAAGTGATAACAATTGATACAAGTAAAGGGCTCAGTTTCAACAACAAGTCATCAATTAAATTCGCACACATATGACACCTCGGGCCCACATTATCATTTACACTTGCACGACAAAGATCTCATCCCACAACACATGTCACACCCATACGGCAAAGACCTCGTGCCACATTAATATCTAATTTCGTATCAATTTCCAAATAACACGTTCAAGAGAACTTTTCAAGAATCAATTATAGTAATACATGATGACAATATCCTCATTTCATCAATCCGATATGCTAGCAACAACTCAAAGAATATGAGATAACAACTCCAAATAGGTAAAACTCCATCTTAGCAACTAAGTCATCAAGTAGTAAGGGGGGATAAATTAGCATGCTAGAAACAACGCAACAAATCATGTAACAATGCATGACACACACAAAAAAGTCATAAACACAACAACAAAGCCCCTCTTTTACCACCACACACGCATAATCAATACAAATCGCCCCTAGGACATCACATAACATTTCCACAATGCCACCCTCATTTTGCCGCGTGCGCATCACAATGAATATTTTCCCGTATATTGATATACACACATAAGCCACCCTTATCTCGATGTGTGCGCATCAATAAACACCACCCTTTTACCGACGCATGCATATCTACCCACCATTATCTCGCCGTATGTGCATCACAAATGAGATGCCTCCCTTATGTCGCCGCATGCGCATCTAGAAACAATCCACACACCATGTCCACATGTGCCACAATTTTCTCAATAATGCAACATAACAGTTCATCATCATGAGACACATGCATATAACTCATCAATAAAACGCACAAGGATATGATAACAACAAGAATACGAATAAAGCAAGACTATGGTTAAATCAAGTGTAGCAACCAAGTCCAAGTAGGCTTACAACAGATCACATATGTATCAATGTACACGTCCCAATCAAGGGACATTACAAGATCAACTCTGGATGTGTATTCATAGCCTACGTGCATCTATCCCCAAGGAAAATATAGCATAAGTCTCAATATTTGTTCAACATAAGATACCAATATCCTCAACATCCCTCTAGCATGCTTTATAGTACTCACGAAGTCGACTAATTTAATAGCCCATTAAATCAAGTAAAACACACAACCAAATAAAACATAGAGTAAGCTAGAATCTCCCCCAGGCATGAATACCCGTGCCACATATACATACTCTTGTCACCTCAAACATACATCACCCCTGCATGTGTCAAATAATATCAATTAGTAGGAAATATTCCCTCAACCAAAACTAGGCAAGACACTTACCTCAAACAAGCCAAATCAATACTCAACAATAGCCTTTCCCTTAGGAATCACCTCCGCCCGGTCCAAATCTAGCAAAACTGACTCGATAACATCAACCAATGCAAAAGGAATCAATTTCAATTAATAAAGTTGCAATCTTTACCTAATTTGCCAAAAGTCAACAAAAGTTAACCACATGCTCGCCTGGTCAAAACCCGAGTCGAAGGGTAGATCTCGACTACCCATAACTCCACTAGTCTAAATATGTGATTAGTTTTCAAAACTAAGTCCAATTCGACTCTCAAAACTCAATGTTTTATTTTTTAAAACATAGTCAAAAATTCCCAAATATATTCTCTTCAAATTTCATGATTTTGATGTTAAAATCCATAAGTAATCAAGTTATAATATTAGAATTGAGTCAAAACTACTTACCCAATAATTATGTGTGAAACTCCCCTCCAAGAATTGCATGCCGCTGAGTCTATGGCTCAAAATGTGATAACATGAGACTAAGTTCTGAAATACACGACATATAACCAGCTGCAGATGTTGCATTTGCGACCAGGGGTTCGCAAATGCAACTTCCGCAAAAGTGAATAAAGGCTCGCAAAAGCGACCCCTGACAGACCTAGCAGATATCGCATTTATGAAAACTGCTTCGCAAATGTGAAACCCCTCGCCAAGAAACTAGTCGCAAAAGCGACGCAAAACTCGCAAAAGCAAACATCCAATTAGTCGCAAATGCGACACAATCCTCACAAATACGAGGTCCCTTTCCAGCATCCAAGAGTAACAATTGCGACCGTGCCTTCGCAAATGCGATGGACGTATTTGCAGCCTCCTCATCGCAAAATGCGAGGAAACTAGAACCAACACACTCAATCTTTGCAAAAACAATCTGAAACCAATCTAAAACTCTCCTGATCCCCTCGGGATCTGGTCCAATCATACCAACAAGTACATAAATCTCATACAATCGCGCTCGCATGCTCGGATCATCAAAATTACATATAAAAACACGAATCGAACACCAAGACGCATCAAAATCATAATGGAACTCAAGAACTTCCAAATTTACAACCAAGCGTCTGATTCCTACCAAACCAACTCGCAATAACATCAAACTTTGCACACAAGATCTAAATGACAAAATTGATCTATTCCAAGTCTTGAAATCAAAATCCGTACCCGATAGTGTCATGATCCAACTCCCTCCGGAGCCGCCATGGCGCCTAACACTATTTGCTAGGCAAGCCAATAATCACACAATAACAACGAGTTTGAATGAACATCACTTAATAAACTCAACAGCTAAAAATATCATGAAATATCTTATGAAAACGACCAGAATAATACTACAAATATCCCAACAATCTGGTGTCAACGTGTAAATAAGAACTACTGAGTATCAAAATACAAAGCCAAGTTCTCGATACAACTGTCTAAATAGTAGAACAGTAATAATAGAAATAACGAAAGAGAACTTCAAGGTCTGCGAGCAGTATAGCAGCTACCGCATAGTCTCCCAAAAGGTGGTAGCAACAGAACTCTAGAGATCACCTCGTCCGGAAGTATCTGGATTTGCACACGTAGTGTAGAGTGTAGTATGAGTATAACCGGCCCTATGTACTCAATAAGTAACAAAATTAACCTTGGGCTGAAAACAGTGACAAGCTCAAGAGAAAACAGTCAATAACTAATGTTAACAACTAATAATAGCTCAGGATGTAAAGGAAAACAGTGTAAGCATGTAGCTCAATAATATCATGTTCAACTCGTTCACATATCAGGAATATAGACATGCTTTCCATTTATAACAGTTAAAGCTCAAAACGGATAAAACATTCTATTTACCAGCTAACATGAGGGAAGTACATCTCTATGCCTACATGCCAAATACACATGTCAAATAAACAATATCACAGTGGATCCATCAAGAATAATCACACTTAGCATTGTACGGGTATATAAGTCTCAATATTTGTTCAACATAAGGTACCAATAGCCTCAACATCCCTCTAGCATGCTTTATAGTACTCACGAAGTCGACTAATTTAATAGACCATTGAATCAAGTAAAACACACAACCAAATAAGACATAGAGTAAGCTAGAATCTCCCCCGGGCCACATATATATACTCTTGTCACCTCAAACATACATCACCCCTGCATGTGTAAAATAATATAAATTAGTAGGAAAAATTCCCTCAACCAAAACTAGGCAAGACACTTACCTCAAACAAGCCAAATTAATACTAAACAATAGACTTTCCCTTAGGAATCACCTCCGCCCGGTCCGAATCTAGCAAAAATGACTCGATAACATCAACCAATGCAAAAGAAATCAATTTCAATTAATAAAGTTGCAATCTTTACCTAATTTGACAAAAGTCAATAAAAGTTAACCCCATGCCCGCCTGGTCAAAACCCGAGTCGAAGGGTAGATCTCGACTACCCATAACTCCACTAGTCTAAATATATGATTAGTTTTCAACACTGAGTCCAATTCGACTGTCAAAACTCAATTTGTTATTTTTTAAAACATAGTCAAAAATTCCCAAATATATTCTCTTCTAATTTTATGATTTTGATGTTAAAATCCATAAGTAATCAAGTTATAATATTAGAATTGAGTCAAAACTACTTACCCAATAATTATGTGTGAAACTCTCCTCCAAGAATTGCCTGCCGTTGAGTCTATGGCTCAAAATGNTACTCAATAAGTAATAAAATTAACCTTGGGCTGAAAGCAGTGACAAGCTCAAGAGAAAACAGTCAATGACTAATGTTAACAACTAATAATAGCTCAGGATGTAAAGGAAAACAGTGTAAGCATGTAGCTCAATAATATCATGTTCAACTCGTTCACATATCAGGAATATAAACATGCTTTCCATTTATAACAGTTAAATCTCAACACGGATAAACCATTCTATTTACCAGCTAACATGAGGGAAGTACATCTCTATGCCTACATGCCAAATACACATGTCAAATAAACAATATCACAGTGGATCCATCAAGAATAATCACACTTAGCATTGTACGGGTATATAAGTCTCAATATTTGTTCAACATAAGGTACCAATAGCCTCAACATCCCTCTAGCATGCTTTATAGTACTCACGAAGCCGACTAATTTAATAGACCATTGAATCAAGTAAAACACACAACCAAATAAGACATAGAGTAAGCTAGAATCTCCCCCGGGCCACATATATATACTCTTGTCACCTCAAAAATACATCACCCCCTTATGTGTCAAATAATATCAATTAGTAGGAAATATTTTCTCAACCAAAACTAGGCAAGACACTAACCTCAAACAAGCCAAATCAATACTCAACAATAGCCTTTCCCTTAGGAATCACCTCCGCCCGGTCCAAATCTAGCAAAAATGACTCGATACCATCAACCAATGCAAAAGAAATCAATTTCAATTAATAAAGTTGCAATCTTTACCTAATTTGACAAAAGTCAATAAAAGTTAACCCCATGCCCGCCTGGTCAAAACCCGAGTTGTAGATCTCGACTATCCATAACTCCACTAGTCTAAATATATGATTAGTTTTCAACACTGAGTCCAATTCGACTCTCAAAACTCAATTTTTTATTTTTTAAAACATAGTCACAATTTCCCAAAAATATTCTCTTCAAATTTCATGATTTTGATGTTAAAATCCATAAGTAATCAAGTTATAATATTAGAATTGAGTCAAAACTACTTACCCAATAATTATGTGTGAAACTCTCCTCCAAGAATTGCCTGCCGTTGAGTCTATGGCTCAAAATGTGATAACATGAGACTAAGTTCTAAAATACACGACATATAACCAGCTGTAGGTGTCGCATTTGCGACCAGGGGTTCGCAAATGCAACTTCCGCAAAAGCGAACAAAGGCTCGCAAAAGCGACCCCTGACAGACCTAGCAGATATCGCATTTATGATAAATGCGTCCCAAATGCGAAACCCCTTGCCAAACAACTAGTCGCAAAAGCAACACAAAACTCGCAAAAGCGAACATCCAAACAGTCGCAAATGCGACCCAATCCTCACAAATACGAGGTCCTTTCCCAGCATCCAAGAGTCGCAATTGCGACCATGCCTTCGCAAATGCTATGGACGCATTTGCGGCCTCCTCATCGCAAAATGCGAGGAAACTAGAACCAGCACACTCAA
>AWOL01S0044513.1:45444-73142 GCA_000715115.1 Nicotiana otophora | reverse complement strand
TATATATATATATACTAGTGAACTTACCGCGCTTCGCGCGAACTTTAAAAACATTAGTAACATTAATAAATCCATAAAATAAATATTTTATCAACTTATTACTCTTATATATGCGAAGTTAAATAAATTCTTTAACAACTATAAGTTTTGAAACATTCCTAAAAAAGAATACAAAAATTAACATTCATTTTCTCCAACAGTTAGTTTTTATTTTTTCCCTCATTCTTTCTTTCATTTCTCTATTTTTATTTTTCACCATGTATGCATTAATCTCGTGACTCAAACTCTTCTATCAGTTTCTAGAAATTTTTCATATGCTAACAACTAATTTTCATATATTCCTTTATTTCTATATTTTGTATTATGACTATTTTATTCATACTAACATCCAACCTCGTTGCTGTAATGACCCAAGAGGGGTCATCTTATGTTTTAGAACTCGAATCTACGCTCTAAAGCCTTAAAAATCTCATCTTTATCCTCCTTGATTTGCGTGCGCAGTCCATGCATATTTCCGGAAAGCTTTTATGTTCAAAATTAATGAAAATAAGAATTTATGCCTTAAAAGTTGATTTTAGTTGACTTCGGACAATATTTTTGGTTAACGGGTCCAGATCCATGTTTTGACGGTCCCGGTGGGTCCGTATCAAATTATGGGACCTGGGCGTATGCCCGGAATCGAATTCGGAGGTCCCTAACTCAAGTTATAAATTTTTGATAAAAATTAAAAGGTTAGAAATTATTTATTTTTAAGAATTGATATTTGACATTGTTAGTATCGGGTCCGTATTTTAGTTTCGGAGCCCGGTACAGGTTCATTATGATATTTAAGACCTGTCTGTGAAATTTGGTGAGAAACGGAGTTGATTTGATGTGATTCGGACGTCCAGTTGTGAAAATAGAAATTTTAAAGTGTTCTTGAGAATTTCATTCGATTTGGTGCTAAATTCGAAGTTCTAAGTGTTATTTTGGCGATTTGATCATGCGAGCATATCCGTATGATATTTTTAGACTTGTGTGCATGTTTGGTTTGGAGCTCCGAGGGCTCATGTGAGTTTCGGATAGGCTACGGAGTGATTTACACATAGAAAATCTGAGATTTATGCTGCAACAGCTGTTCTGGTATGCCCTTCTTCGCGTTTGCATAAGTAATGTTGCGAACGCGAAAGGTAAAATGCGGGCAGGGAAATTTTCTTCTTCACGAACGCGAAGGACTGGTCACGAACGCGAAGCGTTGGGGGTGGTACCCTTCGTGAACGCGATCTGTCTCACGCAAACGCGATAGTTTAAGGGACTTGGAGGAGGGGGTCATGTTCTTCTACGCGAACGCGTCCACTGGGTCGCGAATGCGAAGGCTTGGGGGGAGCTGCCTTACACGAACGCATAGAAAGACTTGGCGAACGTGAAGGTCTTAGTCCGTTGTGCATCGCGATCGCAACAGTCCTCTCGCCAACGCGATAAAGGCATGTCCAGCGACTTAAAACAGACTCTAAACACGGGTTTAAGCCATTTCTTCAATATTTTTCAAGAACCAAAAGGGTAGAGGCGATTTTTCAAGAGCCATTTCTTCCCTAAATTGTTGGTAAGTGATTCTAAACCATTTTCTTTCAATTACCCATTACATTTCTTAAATTATCAACCTAAAATCTAGAGTTTTCATGGTAGAATTAGGGGTTAGGGTAGAAACTAGGAATTTCGTAAATTTGGGGATTTAGACCTCGATTTGAGGTCGGATTCCAAAACTAATTACATATTCGGGCTCGGGGGTGAATGGGTAAAAGAATTTTGGTTCGAACCTCGGGTTTTGACCAAGCAGGCCTGGGGTCAATTTTTTGACTTTTTGGAGAAAAAAATTGGAAAATTTAATTTATGAAATATAATTGATTCCTTTAGCAATATTTGATATTATTGAGTCATTTTTGAATAGATACGAGTGATTTGGAGGTGAATTCCAAAGGAAAAGCTGTGATTGAGAATTAAGTGGTCTTCGAAGCAAGGTAAGTGTTGTGTCTAACTTTAGCTTGAGAGAATAGGTATTGTATGAGTACTTGCTACGTGTTTTATTGTTGAATACGATGTATAATTGAGGTGACGAGCATCTATGCGTTGTGGTCGAGTCATAGCATGCAAGTGAAATTCTATTCTTGCAAAATTTGTAATCTTAAATCTTGTTATCCATGCTTATTGTTGTTGTTGAAATGTTGGAAGACTTATATCCAGTTTCACCAAGGTTGATAAAATTGTGAATATTGATTCGAGGTTGAGATGTTAAATTGTGAAAGTAATCATTGATGAAATATTGATTTCTTTGTGAAACTTCTCTCTATCCGTTATTATTGATTCTGTGAATTGTGAGGAAGAGTGTAAAGCACGAAGGGTGATGCCATGCATGATTTATTTATATTGTGAGGAAGAGTGTAAAACACGGAGGGTGATGCCGTGCATGATTTATTTATATTGTGAGGAAGAATGTAAAATACGAAGGGTGATGTCGTGCATGATTTATTTATATGGTGAGGAAGAGTGTAAAGCACGAAGGGTGATGCCGTGCATGAATTAATTATATTGTAAGGAAGAGAATAAAAGCACGAAGGGTGATGCCGTGCAGTCTTATTTATTATTTGGTGAGGTTGAGAGTAAAAGCACGAAGGGTGATGCCGTGCAGTTTTCCTTGCTGTTTTAATTGCTCAATTCGTTTAAAGATTTCTGGTTTAATTCTGCCTTTTCATTATTCTCACTCTTTATGTTGTATTCTCCCACTGTATGTTCCCTTCCCATTATTTTTACGTTATTTTTTTATTTACTGTTGTTGTCACTAGCATGATTATACTGTTCAGGTTATATGTGGGTGTCTTATCCTAGCCTCATCACTATTTCGCCGAGGTTAGGCTCGACACTTACCAGTACATGGGGTCGGTTGTACTGATGCTGCACTCTGCACTTTCTGTGCAGACTTTGATACCGGTTCGGGTTGATCGAGATTTTTGCTATTGGTCTGTTGTCCGGAGACTCAAGGTAGATCTGTCGGCGTTCACAGACCTTGAAGTCCCCGCCTATCTTTTCTGTTCGACTGTTTCTTTCATTCAGACAGTTGTATTTCTTTCAGATTATTACTTGTAGTAAATTCTAGAATGCTCGTGAATTGTAACTCCAGATCCAGGTGGTAATAATTAATACAGTTTTATGATATTCCGTACTTATTATATTTCATCTTAGTTAATTATTGTTAATTACTGAATGGAAATAAGAAATTGATTAATAATTCTCTAACGTTGGCTTGCCTAGCAAGTGAAATGTTAGGCGCCATCACGGTCCCGTCGGTGGGAAATTTCGGATCGTGACAGTTTCACTTATGGTCTCTACACGGTCAAGTGGGGGAGTTTAGAAGGCACCAACGTTTTATTATTATACTCTACAAAGTATGCAATATGCGTACACTTATACCAGTTTTCTAGCATAAAAGAGTGGAGTATAATTTTTCAAATGATAATCAAAGTAACACCAAAATAATTTCTTAATGGTAGATTAGCATAGAAGAAAGAAAGCTCCTAAATCTTCTTGTTATTAGCTATAGTACTAACACAAAAGAAGAAAAAATAATTAAAGGCAAAGCCGTGAAACGACAAAGACATAACAAAGAGCCAATGGGATATCCAAAAGATCACATTCAACTCCATTGATATCTTCCTCACACTTTGAATGTTACAAGTATGGTATAAGCAATAGGGAGCAGAGATCGATCTCACCATCGCACATTCTAATTAAAAAAGAAATTCAAATTCAGGGGAAAAAAATAATGAACCAATAGAAAAATACTAAAGATGGACGGGAGAAAAGCTTTAGAGCGAAAACTTTCTGAAAAATTCCCAAAGAGTTAACTATCTGCAATGGAATTTCATTTTCAATTGTGAAATTTAGGAATGCAAGTACAGAGAGTAGAAAAAAGAATTAAAGTAAAATAATATGTCATTTAATTATAAATAAAGTATAAAGGGTTATATACCCATATTTCTTACACTAATTAATTAGAGTAAATTGTCCTTGTTTGCTTCTTTGTTGAGCTATTGGCCTTTTTATACTGTCACAGTAGAATGCTCCTCTGCTGTAAGGAACTCTTTTTAGTCAGTAAAATATATTGGGTAGAAAAGTTTGAGTCTTAAGAAAATGATCATTATAAATGTTTTGACACCACCATACCTTTTTTATGCAATTTGTGATATGCCCACATATCTTTTTTTCCTTCTAACATTGATTAAGTTGAACCTTCTCATTGCACTTAAATACGACCAAGCAAAGACTAAAACGACAAATGGTGGCAATCCAACTAAAGAATTGTGGACTTCCGATAACAAAGACAGCCGCAGTACACATTTAGTGATAAGTCAAAGTCGAATTACGCTAATAATTCATAGAGTTGCACAAGAAATACGCACACCCAATTTTTAAACCTTTCTTCTTGAATTTTTAAGGATTAAAAAATAAAAACCTGGGCCACTGCTATGATTTCAGTACAAACCAAGATTAAGCAACAAATCTGTAGTTGGTAAGCCAAGAAACTACAGGAAGAAAAAGAAAAATGAGCTACCTGACCATTTTGCTCGAACTATTACCACTTGAAGAACCAAAATCAAGAAGAAATATAAATTGCAACCAAGTCCATTCCCTTCGCCTATCATCAGAAATCTTCTTACGTTTTTCTCTTTATTTTCTCCCCTATTCAACACATAAGTTTTAATAGCTTCAGCAATATTTTCAGCAAATACAAAAGGAAAAAAATAGAAGATTACTCTCCTTTTCAAATTACACTCTTCTTCATACTATTCATATCTCCATTCTTACTCCTCTAATATTTTTTACATATTATCATACTTGTCCTCTAAATATTTGACATTCCCAGGAAATGCATTTTCCTTGATTAGCTCCTCCTCCCATTTTAGTACATCAATCAGCAAAGAGAAAAAGAAAACAGTGGAGCGCCACCATACAGGCACACCAGAGGAAATGAAAAACGTACAAAATCATATCCAAAGATGGAATTTCGGGTATCGTTCATTGCATTAGAACCATAACGGTACTCATAAAACACATTCATATTGTAGTAAAGGGAAAAATATAAAGGAACCTAATTTGTTGACATTGTTTGAACCATTGTGAGAACCGAAAGTCACTCGTCAGCACGCTCGCTTGAAATGGTGTCACTGACAGGTTATTGGTAGTATGCTTGTTTTGTATGCTTTGGAGGGTCAGAGGATGAATGGAGAATTATTAGGAGAAGAAAGGTTGGGAATTTTACATTGGGAGGAAGCTTTGAGCCTCTGACCTTTGAGAGAAGACTCACTCGGAACGTGGGGTGTGTAATATGTTAAAGAAAACAAAACGGCTATGTGGAGTTTTATTGTCAAAGGGCAAAACTAAACGGCTATTGGGATTACTGTTTTGGGCCATTAAGTAGGGCTAATAAAAATAAATGAATTGGAGTGAAATAACAAAAACAATTCAAAAAAACCAGAAAAAAAGATAAATATGAAAGCTGGCTATAGAGGGATGCCACATAAGTTGGCCAATTCCCAACTTTATATATATATATATATATAGATTTTTGGCTGTTAGATTTCGACCAAAAGGCATAAAAGAACTTTTAGGGGTAAAGAGAAGATTGAAGAAACTTGTAGGGCGAAAAACTCAATAAACTACTAATCTTTTTAGAGATGCGATGGGGAGGAAAACCAATAGGGTTCATTACTTGGTTCTAGTTCTTAGGGCACGCACACACTGTTTGTAATTCCACCTCTCCAACACCACCAATTCAATATTAACTCCAAAAAGAGAAGATGGAGGAGTTGAAGAAGAGGAAGCTTGATGAAATGGCCAATAATGGTCAAATTGATTCTAACTCAACATCATTATTATCAGTAGAAGAATTGCGGTCTTTGCTTGATCCTCTTGCTAAACCCCATCTTGTTGATCTTCTCGCTAAAATGTATGTATTATTAATTTTCTTGGTGATTTTTCTACATTTGTTTCTTCTTCTTTTTTTTTGTCTTTTTTGAAATTTTACAAGGTAAGTGTTGGGAATGTTTATTGGGATTAAGGGTTCCGTAGTAAATTCGAAAAGTTGGTTCCTTTTTCCAATTTTGAAAAACCCTGTAGTTGCTTTAGTTGTTTTCGTCAGATACTGCATCCCAATTTAGGGGCGGTATTTGATTAGGCATGAAAGTTTAAAACTAAAGACTTTTGAAATTTGTACCCTAAAATAGGTCATATACATTTGTATGATTATGAATCATCTAATTGTGTGACTATAAATGATTCTTTTTGGGACAAACTAAAAGAGAGAAAGTGTGCCTGATAAAATGGGCCGCAGGGAGTATAATTTAGCTGTAACACTTTGGCTGTCTGAGAAGAACTTCTTTTTGTTAGATGAGAAGAAGTTGGAGCTGAAAATAAGCTTTTGATTCTTATAGGGAAGTTAAACATGTCCTCAGTTACTGGTCGGAATTAAATTATTGAAGGAAACTTGGTGGACCAATGATGGAGAATATGGTTTTATAATTTCTCAAGTTAGATAAGAAGGCAACTGTTATTGGTTTCTTCAAGGTTTAAGTTACTGGTTGAATGCGTCGAATGAGGAAACATCCGGGTTATCAGGAATCAAAGACTTTAGTGCTAATAGTAACACGTCGGTGACCTGTCATTGAAAATTTCATCACATGCCTAAGTATATGTCCTGTACGCATCTCATGATTATTATTTTGCCTTTTTATTGAGTTTATATCTGATTTTTTTAAAAAAGTTTTGGTTTTAGCACTCAATCTTGACTAGTAGAAATTCTTCACATCGAACATTGAATCACTTATTTGCCTATGGCGGGAAGTGGAACAATGTTAAAACATAATTACAATCTTATTTTTACTATGCTGAGCGTATTTTAACGTAGGGTTTAGTGCAGTTTGGTCTTTCATGTTAGCACTAGTCTTACGGTTCAGTTTGAGTATATCCTAATCTCTGTTGGCGGTGTGCGTAAGCTTATGTGCTCGTGCTAAGGGGACATTTTTATGTTCCTCGTAATTGTGTGTGGTGTGAATTGACGTTGTGCATGTGTGCTTGTTTGCATGTTATGGCGTGAAGAGGGTCACAATACCCTTCTATTGCAGAAGAAATTAAAAGTGTTGCAAGCGCAGAACAATCAAATAATAAAGATAGTGCTGCAAGCGCAGATCCAGCTCTTCGAAAGCTTTTTGTTCGTGGTTTAGCCTGGAATACTACGTCAGAAACTTTGTGTGCTGTGAGTGCATTACTGTTTGGTGCTTGTGACTTTGTGTTTTCTTGGTGATTGTGCAAATGATGATATGAGTCCTTAAAAGGATTGTGGTCGTGAAGTTTCGTGTCACCTTCTTTTATCTTCTATTGAATCTATTTGATGTGACCTCTCTCAAACCTTCAGCAAATGCATGCATGTTTCAAATTACATCATTAAGGATGATTGTGTCCACAGGCGTTTACAGAGCATGGTGAAATTGAAGAGGGTGCTGTGATTACTGACAAAGTAACTGGAATATCACGTGGATATGGTTTCATTACTTATAAAGACGTGGAATCTGCCCAGATGGCCCTTAAAGCACCAAGCAAAATGATAGATGTAAACACTAGATTCTTTAATTATGTTGTCTTGATATTTGAACTTTGTTAGAAATTTGTATGTAGTTTTATTCTGTCGATTGCTTGATGCTAATAATAATAATAATCAAAAGCATTGCTTTATCTAATGTTTCTATCTCTTTTTAAGAAGTATTTGTAGGCCTACTGTGGCTAGATACTCTGCAATTTGGATTAAGTGAAACAAGCTCTGAAGCATGCATTGAACTTAAGTTCTTGAAGTAAAACTTACCTATCAAAACACAGGATATCTCGATATCTCACTTACCGTCTGGCCTTCTTCACTCGTGATAAATGAGATGGTAAAGTTTTCTTTGCTAAAATACCTGTGCAGGGTCGCATGGCTGTTTGTAACCTCGCTTGTGAAGGTTTAAGCAGTACCACTGTTACCGCTGACCAAGCCCAGAGGAAGCTCTATATTGGAGGTTTGTCATCAGACACAACAAGTGAGATGTTACTCAGCTTTTTTAGTAGGCATGGTGAGATAGAAGAAGGTTCAGTTGCATATAACAAGGACACAAAGACATCACGGTTAGAGATACATCTCTTTTGCATTATAAATAATAAAACTGTTCCGTCTGTTAGCATATCTCTAACAAGTTTGTAATTTTGTATGAAGTGGTTTTGGTTTTGTCACATACAAGACGGTTGAGGGTGCAAAGAAAGCTCTAAACGATCCACAAAGGATTCTTGGGGTAAGGAGACGGCAAGCTATCTTTCTACAGATGATGCTCATAAGTTTTGTGCTATTCTGCATACAGTATATAATGAGACATTTTCAATGCTATGAATATTGTGGTCTCCTTGCTAAGAGTAGTAATGGTGCTCGGTGAAGTATTGAACTAGGAAAGCTTTGTTATTATAGAATGAAATCAATAATGATTGTTACGTGTTGCTGGTACGATGAAGATATCCAATTTATTTGTCGTCTAAAGATTTTATGTTTATTTATTATGGTTGCAGGGCAGGAATCTTACTGTCAAGCTTGCTGATAATCACAAGGGTAAAATTACACAGTCCCAGGTACGAGCAACTATGGTGCCGATGTCCATGCCATTGGCACCTGGTTATCCACAAGCTCAGAAGACGCATCCCGGCCCGGCAGCACCTGTTGGTTACGGTTATCCACAAGCAATGGCTGCTTACACAAATTCAACATACTCAAGTCAACCAGCTGCTTACACAAATTCAACATACTCAAGTCAACCAGCTGCAGCTCCTCCATACTCGGGCCAGCCTCAGTTTCCTTACCCCCAGTATCCTGTTAAACAAGAGCCTCAAACAACACCAGCATCTTTTGGAGGTTACCCATACTGCATGGGAAAGCAATGAGTACCGGCACCTGAATCCTAGTAGTATTGGCCTCAGTTTGTTGTCTAATTATATAGCTATTTTGTGCTAGTCGCTTCAAAGTACCAGTGCCATGTGTTTGATGTTGTGTATTCTTTCTTACTGTTAGAATACATACATTTTTTTTATCTTAGAAGAGACTATGTAGTAAACGACCTGAATGTAAGATTAGATTTTTCTCATGGAAGTTAGTTAAAAGACTAGAGGTTTTTGATAATGTAGATGGGCAGGTCTCTGGTGTAAGCTATGAGCTAACATCCCATACATAGGAGAACACGAATACAAAAGACAAAACGCACTCAAGGGTGTGGCCTAGTGGTCAATGAAGTAGGTTGAGAACTATGAGGTTCAAATCCCAGCAGAGGAAACAAAAATACAAAGTGATTGTTTCTCTTCTGTTTAACTTTTGGTGGATAGAGTTACCTGATACCTGTGCCAGTGAGATGTAATATATATCTCATGAAATTAGTCGAGGTGCGTACAAGCAAAGTTTAATAGTAAAGGTGCTTCAAATAGTATCAGCAAAAAATACTGTTTTGAATAGGGGAAAAACAAATTTTAGTCCTTTGACTATGGGACTTGATCCTTTCTGCATAAGTTGGACATTTAATCAATTACTACTTGTTAATCAATTTTTAGTAAACATTCTTATAAACGTTGGCATTTCGTTAATAAGTAAATCTTTTCATAAAATAATTGTAAATAAGTTCAGGTGCATAAGCTAGAAATACTCTATAAAGTTGTGATATCACTCAATGGAGTTATAATGTGCACGTTCTTTACTCTTCTCCACTTAAATACTCGTGATGGACGCTTTATTCATACGAGCTGCACTTTTACTACTGAACCATACGAGCTACGATTTTACTACTGAACCATACTAGCTGCGGTTTTACTACTGGACCAAAACACTCGTGCAAAGGCACACAATCTCTACCAGTTAGATTTTTAATTATTGACGCATCAAAATCGATAAGGTTGCATTCCAAATGGAGGTGGGGACTTTAGTTACTTATCCATGTTGTTAGAGGTACAAAAGCTCCAAATTCCTAAAATTTAATTAATCTATGGTCAATTGATTTTAGTTAATGTTAGGGAATCTCGTGTCCCATATATTGCTTAGGTACACTTTTGACAGTACGCTTAGAAGTCATTTATTTATTAATAATTGGTTTTGGGTATACATTTGGTGGTACACTTTCTAAAGAGTCTAGATATTGAACTAGTTGTTAATTGGCCGGTATCAATAGGTGTATGTTTTATGTACGTTAGTAGGCGTGGCAAAACTAACCTAAATCTATTTGACCCGCTCAAACCCTCCCCCCTTCCCCCCAAACTTTTAATGGTTTCTGCTAGAACAATTTTGAAAATGGGTTGTTTTGGGGTAGCCCAAGTTAACCCATAAAAAATCATAAGCAGACATTTATTCTAAAATATAAGATAATTTTGTATATACTTATTAAAAGTTGAAAATATTGCAAAGATTTGAGTTAATTTGGACGGGTTGGGTTACAACCTATTGTTTAGCCCATCTTGACTCAGCCATCTTAACTTAAGTGAACTTTAGACATGGTTAGGTAATGACCCATTTAGTGAGTCAGCCTATCTTGACCAGTCCAAATACAACTCAAACAACCCATTTACCACATCTACTTAGTATCTTTTAGAGTTGTATGTTTTATGTACGTTAGTTATTAGTATCTCACTCAGAGGCGGGCCTAGTTAGGGGATCACAGGCACACATTAAGCTCGAAAACGATTCTGTATATGCATATATATATAGGCTACATACCTTGATAAAGGGATATACAGTTAATAGGGCACCCTAATACTCAAAGCTTGGTTGGGGCACTAGTTGTATTTGCACCTTAGTTTTGCTCTTTTGTGGATGACCTGGGTTCAAATCCAAGATCTAACACTGCCTTATGTTAATTTTGCTATTACTTGAACGACTTATTATCCCAGATTTCTTCACTTTTTTTCCTTATAGTTTCCGCCTTAATCATATTTTTTCTTTTGATTAAACCCCTCAAAAAGTCATTAGACCAGATTTCCTTCTTCTTTCTTTAGTTTCCGTCCCCTATCACCAAATTTTTTATTTATCAAACCACTCTTTAAAAAGTGCCAAATTTACTTCTCTCCAAGCCAAGAAGTGAAACTTAGCATAATCATCAAGTTTTAAAAAGAGTTGCTCGTCAAACTTTGTAGCTAGTAATTGGCATGAGTCATGACTATGTTAAGATAGTGGTGCCTCCGACGCCTCCGAATTTTGGGTTCGTCTTTGATCTCACTAGCTAGTTAGTTGTAACTTGTAAGTACACATTCTCGATGAAATTATCATTCATCAATGTCTTCTAAATGAATATACCACTAGGTAAAGTGTTAAGAGGCTAATTTTATTAATAATAAAAATAATTTTATATCTTACAATGTGAAAAAATATGAATTTGCAAGAATAATAAAAAGTAATATCAATTTAGAGCTTATATGCCCTAAATTGATATTGACACATTTTATAAGCTGGACATTTGTTACTTAATAATATTGTTTAAAAGTTTACACACTACACAGGACGATCATTTGAAAAATTTGAATTCTATACAAGTTGAAAAGCCGCATGACATCCAAAAGAGGTGAACTTGAGTAAATCAGTAAGCGAGGCAAGAAAAATGCATAATAAATCATAAATGTTGATTTCTAAGAAAGAGAGGAGGGGGAAATTAAAGGCTAAAAAATAAATAAAGGTTGGACAAGATGAAAAGCCAAATATAGCACTAAGGTGTAAGGGGAATGTAGAAATAACATTAGTTCCACGTGAAGGCCCTTATATGGAATGTCATAAAGATTGATAAACCCCATGATTCAGCACAACTTTTGCCGATTATCGAAGAAATCATGGTCATGAATTTAGCCGCCAAAACTTTTACTTATACGTATTAACCTTCTCCCTTATACTTCATAATTTTTCAAGCTTCCCTTATCTAACTTGCATCTTGCTCTTCATCTTTTCTCTATTCTTTTCAAACAAAAAACCTTCTCCTTCTTCCATACAATGGCTTCTTCCTCAAAGCGCACCGATTTTTCAAAGAGCAAGAACAAGGCCGAGGACTCTGCTCCTCCAACAGTGGGCTTCATCATCCCTAGAAGTCTTATTACCACAAAAGACTTCGAAGAAAAATTCCTTACTGCTAACTCTCGTACATGGGCCGTCAGTAGGTATCCTTCTTTCATACGTCCTTCTAGCATTCCTGTTGTGAAGGAAGACTGTCGTTGTCATAACTTGGATATTATTGCTCCTGATCTATCGGAGCGAGTCACCCTACCCAATGAGGGTTTTACATATTTTTACAAGTATTCGTTTACTTTGGATGCGTTCTCTTTGAGCGGAGAGCTTGACTCTGTGATTGCAGAGTTTTGCCTCTGCTACTAAGTGTGTTTGGTATAAGTAAGTCCTTCTGTATGGAGGACGGTTGCTTGCCTTCGGCGTTTGTACCAGGAGACTGGAGAGGAGCTAACCTTAGCTCATATGATGAATCTCTATTCTCCCAAAATCTTCTGCGGGGGAATGATAAACCTCTGCAAGCGGGCATGCTCTATTGTCTAGTATGGATGATGATAACGATCGTGGGTAGATGGAACGGTTCGTTGCAGCTTCCACCAACGATATCATTCCGGCAACGACTTCATCCTTCCCGGCCGCTTGGAACCGCACTCGTAAGCTCTTTGTTTAATATTTCCTTTTACTAAATATTTTTCTATAGCCGTATTGATCCTCCATCCTTCGCCTATTTCAGTAACTCGATGGATCCCATCGGTGGTTGAAGGTTTAGATCGGTGGGTACAAAAGATCTTGGACGTTACGATGCCCGAGACTCACTTGTGGAAAGAACTAGCCCCTAAATACGGGTGGAAGGCCAAGAATCATGGTAATTCAAACTCACCTTATTTCAATTTTGCATGTGAAGAACTTGATTGATCCCTTATAACTTATCTATGAAATTAGGTCTACCTGTGGGATCTGTTGTTGTTTCCGAGGAGGATGTTTTGGCTGATTCTGCTGATGCAGCAAGGCTGCTTTAGGAGGCGCTTACTCAAACAGGTGTCTCCGAGCCTGCTTCGGGAGCAAATATTTCTTTACGGAGTCCCCGGCTGGAAGACAAGCAACCAAATATAAGACCCTCCTCCGCAGTCGGGGAAAAGAATAAGAGGGCGAGGATCGATGCCCCCGAGTCATCTCCGGTAGGGATGGTGGCTGGACCTCCTTCCGGGCCGATCATAGACACCGTGACGATCGACGATGATGAAGAAGTTAGTGATAAGGGAGCTTCTCTACATAGAAGACGACGATCCTCCCCATCTCAACAGGATGCTCGACCTGTTGAGATAGTTATACCAACTGAGGACGATGCCTTGACACTTTAGGGAGAGTTTGATTTGATAGATAGTGTCAACTCCCATTTTCAGGCCCCAATTGTTGTGGCCGGTACTGCGGGGCTGAGTACCGGGTCCCTGTCATCTTTGGTTGGTGAGCATCCAATAACCAGCACTGCATTTGATGCAACTGCTTCTCACTCTTCAACTGCATCAACTTCATCTCCATCTTCACCAACACCAGTAACTGCTATATCACTTCCATCTTCATCCATTCTTCCACCAGCAATTGCTACATCATCTCCACCGGCCGCACCTGACCACGAAGAAGGTGTTCCTTTTCCACAGTCCGCAGTTCATGGGAATTTGGGGCAAAATTATGCTGCCCCTTCTGAAGATCCACAAAGGAGGAGGAATGTTACTCTTTCGGTCTCTACCGGATGCAACTTGCTATCCCGGCCGGTGAAGCTTGCTAATTATCTGAATTCTTTTCTTCAGAGAAAGACTGGGAAAAGATTCAAGCACTCTCGAGAGAGTGTTTGTTGAACAACGCCATGCACAACGCCGCAGCGGTACGTTCCTTTCTTCCTTTATTACTCCTTTAATTTTTGGGTATGAACATATCTTGAATTTTGCCCTTCTTACTTTGTAGGCCAACTTTCTTGCTTCTGAGGGCCTTCAGAGGTTGATTCGTGAAAAGGAAGAGATTACCTCCGCACGGATCGGTTTTTGGCAGAGAAGAGGCAACATGTCGCTCACCTTTCGGAACTAGAAGTCAAAGCTGTTGAGGCTGTTGTATTGGAGGCTCGTTTGCAGCAATGCGAGCAATAAGTGGCAACTCTTAGCCAAGAAATTAGCCCGATGAGGGTTAGATTTGACGAATCCAGGGCCAAATGGGCTGAAGTTCATAACGTTGTTCTTGCTACAACCGAACGCGAGGCTGCCTCTGTTGAAAGAGTGGCCAACTTACAGGCAGCCTTGAACTCCAAAATTGAAGAGCTTGCTACTACGGGGGAGAAACACACCAATATGCTTTTTAGTTCAACTGTCCGTAACCTTGATGTTAGCCTCAAATCTGCTAGGTCCGACCGGAAAAACCTTTCGGCCGAGGTAACCCAACTCAAAGAAGAACTTAAGCGTCGAGCGACTGGTCCTTGATTTCTGCACGAGGAGAAAAACCTTGGAAGAGGCCAAAGCTGGTGTCATTGATTTTGATTCCGAAATTTCTAAGGCCAGTGAGCTTGAGTTAGCTGCTAAAAGTGGACTCCCAGTAAGGTCTGATGCACCTGGTCCTTCTGGTTCCATTTCTGAGTTCTCAGGAACTGAAGAAGAATCGGAGGATGATGATGTTGAAGGCCAAACTGGTGAAAATGTTGAGCCATTGGTGGGTCCATCTACTTCTCCGGGGGGAAGGGGGGACACTTCTCTTCCTCCTGGTTCCAGAGATACCACATTTTATCTTTTCTTTTCTTCTTCCAATTCTTGTACCTATGCCGTTTTGACTTTTTTTGTAAATAAAAACCTCTTTTGCTCAAGTATTATTTGAGACTTCCTTTCGTTTGAATATTCATGCAAGTCTTTAATCTTTGCATTTTCTTCCTTTTGCTTAAGAATTTTGTGCAAGCTTTTCTATTTTTATTATGTGAAGCCTTGGGTGTATTCTCCCCGAAAGCATTTTTGGCTCTAGGCATCAACCTTTTTTCGTGAGGGCTTTGATAAGTATTTGCGCAAGTTTACTTTTTGCGTCCTTTCGTATATGGCTTCAGGCATATCTTTCCTCGAAGGCATTTTGATTCTGGGCATAAATTCTTTCGGAATCAACCCTTCAACGTGAGAGTTTTTACAAAAGATGGCCCTCTTATGTTTACGGTACTTTTGAAGAGGATGTCTCCTGTTTATTATGGCACTAGCATTTGAAGTACTTGTTTAACTTTCAAATGACAAAGTTAATTCATCGTTCAGACAAGAAACAAGATAAAAACAAAAGGATTTCATTTCATTTTATTCCTTCTATTTTCAAAAAGTACATAAGCATTTGTTATGCTGAAAAGAAATTGCCATTACTTGTGGCTAACTTGTACAACTTATTTCTACGGGGCTGGTCGCGCAGTCCCCGGTACTGATGATGCAATTATATTATCGGTTTTTTGTTTCCCGGTCGACATGACAGTCATTGTTGTCGTATCCGCATATCATTCTCCCCCCAGTGTTCGAATGCAAAGAGTGCGAATTGGAACACTGGAAGTCCTGTATCTTCGAAGACTCCACTAATGCATTGCTAGATAATCCTTAACTCGGTAACACACTTTAATTCCCCTTAGGAATTTATGCTATCGAGTGAAGGACTATTTAACAACCCTCTAGTGGTTTGTGCTCGTGAACGATCGGGTAACCTTTGTTCAATGGCAAACTTAACTTCCCGGTGGAAATTTGTTATAGGTCAAAAGATTATCTAACCAACCCCGAGTGGATCTTTGCTTGTGCGCCTTGCTATTAAAGGTATTATTGTTGTTATCTTCGTAGTATGCTTTCTTTTGTTGCTTCGTTAAAAACCTTGCTAGAAAAACCCAATTGGGACAAAAACCAAACGAAGGGAAAAAACAATGTAGCACATACTTTCTGGTCGGATAATGTTCATCAACAATAATATCTTTTGAGGTGTGCCACGTTCCAATTGCTCGGCAATTTTTCTCCATTTTGGTTTTCCAATTGCTCGGCAACTTTTAAAAGAAATCTTACCTTTCCGGGATTCGGTGGCAGTGGTCCGACAATATTCATCCTCCATTTCATGAACAACCACGGGGATAGAACTAAATGTAAGGGTTCTACCAGTTGATGCACCAATGGTGCGTAGCGTTGGCCCTTATCACATTTTCGTACGAAGTCTTTGGCATCTTTTTCCATGCGGGGCCAATAATATCCTGCCCTTACCAACTTCAGCACTAAGGAATCTGTACCCGAGTAGTTGTCGCATATCCCTTCGTGAACCTCTCTTATGACATAGTTAGATTTGGATGCCCCTAAGCATCGGGCCAGTGGGCCTTGAAAAGATTTTCTATATAATTGGCCTCTTTTGAAGAAATATCGGACTGCTTTGGCGCGCAGCGCCTGGGATGCTTTGGGGTCTTCAGGTAGCTTCCCATGTTAGAGATAAGTGATGATTTCATTTCTCCAGTTCTAGACCAAATTAGTCGAGTTTACCTCATAGTAACCATCTGTATCCAGGACTGAGTTCATCAGTTGTACTACCGTCCCGAACTCCGATCCCTTTATTTCCGTCGATGATCCTAGGTTTGCCAATGCATATACTTCTGTGTTATCTTCCCTTGGGATATGAGTAATTTACCACTCCCGGAATCGCGCCAACAGAGCATGAACCTTTACCATGTATTGTTGCATGCGCTCATCTTTGGTCTCGAAGATCCCGTAGACCTGATTTACCACCAGCTACGAGTCACATTTGATTTCGATGACCTCGTAATCAAGTTCCCGGGCCAATTCAAGCCTTGCAATCAAAGCTTCATACTCTACTTCATTGTTAGTTAAAGGGACCATTCTGATGGCTTGCCTTAGGGTTTCCCCCGAAGGCGTGATTAAGACTATACCGAGCCTGGACCCTTTTACGTTGGAAGGACCGTCTGTCAATAAGGTTCAAACCCCTGATGTCGATTCTGACACCACTACTGCCTCCCTGATTGCCAGAGGCAAAAATCCTGGACTGAAATCGGCCACGAAGTCAGCCAAGACTTGCGACTTAATTGCAGTCCTTGGTTTATATTCTATGTCGAATTCACTCATTTTGACGGCCCATTTGGCCAATTTTTCAAAGAGCTCGGGTTTATGGAGGATGTTCCGCAAAGGGAATGTAGTCACCACGGCTATCGGGTGGCATTGGAAGTAGGGCCTTAGATTCCGAGCGGCGACTACGAGAGCTAAGGTAGTTTCTCCAAATATGGGTAGCGAGTCTCTGATCTCGTTAAAATTTTACTAACATAATAAATTGGAGGTTGTGTACCTTTGTTCTCTCTGACTAAAACCGTATTTACCGCAACTTTCGAGACCACGAGATATACTGGCAACATTTCACCTTCTTTTGGTTTTAAAAGCAATTGAGGGCTTGACAAGTACTTTTTAAAATCCCTCAAAGCCTGTTGTCACTCCGGGGTCCATTCGAAATTATTTTTCTTTTTGAGCAATGCGAAGAAACGATGACACTTTTCTGATGACCGGGAAATGAACCTGTTCAAAGCTTCCAATCTCCTCGTAAGCCTTTGGACTTCCTTCACGTTTGATAGTTGGTCTGAGATGTCTTCTATGGCCTTGATCTTATCGGGGTTTACCTCAGTTCCCCTTTGTGATACCAGAAAATCCTAGAAACTTACCAGAGCTGACCCTGAACGCGCATTTCTCGGGATTAAGTTTCATATTATACTTCCTAAGGATGTCGAAAGTTTCTTGCAGATGTTTAAGATGATCACCTACGTTTAAAGACTTAACGAGCATATCGTCTATATAAACTTCCATAGTTTTTCCAATTTGATTTTCAAACATCTTGTTCATGAGCCGTTGATAAGTGGCTACAACGTTGTTCAACCCGAAGGGCATCATATTGTAGAAACATATACCGAAATTCGTTATAAATGAAGTCTTTTCCTGATCCTCCTGGTTTATCTTAATTTGGTTGTACCCGGAATAAGCATCGAGGAAACTCATTAACTCGTGTCCGGTCGTCGCATCAATCATTTGATCGATGTTTAGTAGTGGGAACGAGTCTTTTGGGCATGCCTTGTTAAGATTTTTATAATCTACACACATGCGAAACTTATTGTTCTTCTTAGAAACTACTACTACATTGGCTAGCCAGTCTTGATATACTACCTCTCGGATCGAACTGATACTAAGTAAGCGGGCTACCTCTTCTTTGACAAATTTATTCCTGGCTTCGGCAATTAGGCATTTCTTTTGTCTTATCGGAGGTATTTTGGGATCCAAGCTTAACTTGTGTACGACTACCTCTGTCGGGATGCCTGTCATATCTTCATGCGACTATGCAAAATAATCGGCGTTAGATTTAAGGACTTAATAAAGTCGGACCTGAGTTCTGGGTGCAGTCCTGTTCCCAAGAGGAATTTCCTTTCTAGGAATTCTTCGACCAATGCCACTTGCTCCAGCTCTTCCACTGTGAACTTCGTTGCATCGGTCTCTTCTGGAACTTGGAAATATCTCGGTACCTGATAATATTCTGACGCCTCTGCCCCCAGGCTAACTTCATCTAGTTCGGGAGTAGGTTCCAGTCCCTGTAATTGCTATGCCATGTGTTCCTTTCCTTTGCTACTGGATACCGAAATTGTATTCATCTCTCTTGCCCCGGTTGATCACCCCTTATCTGCTTAATTTCTTCGGGCGTTGGAAACTTCAGCAATTGATGATATGTTGATGGTACAACTTTCATCTCGTGCAACCATGGCCTTCCCAGAATGATGTTGTATCCCATATTACCATTTACCACTTCGAAAAGAGTTATTTTATTACTCATTCAGCATTCGTGAGTAATAAAATTTCTCCCCGGGTTATCATAATTGCGAGGTTGAATCCGACGAGGAGCTTTGTGGCCGGAATAATGCTTCTAGTGAGTTTAGCTTGCTCTAATACTCTACACTGTATGATATTAGTTGAACTTTCTGGATCCACTAAAACACGTTTAATCTTAAAATCTAGCACATTTAAAGAAATTATTTGTGTGTCGTTGTGTGGTAGCAACAATCCGTCTGTGTCCTCCTCCGTAAAAGTGATATTGTCTTCCCGAAGCCTTTTTCTATGCGTTATTGATACTTTAATCTTCTTTGCTACTAAAAAGGTGACCCGTTTAATCTCGTTCCCTCCGAAGATCATGTTGATTGTTTGACGTAGGGGATCTTCTCCTACTTTCGAGGGTTCCGCGTTGTCCCGGTTACGACCATAATTGTTCTTAGCTCGTTCACTCAAGAATTCTCTGAGGTGATCATTGTTCAATAATGTTGCTGCTTCTTCCCGGAGATGTCAACAATACCCTGTCTAGTGGCCATTTGTCCCGTGGTATTCACACCACAAGTTGGGATCCCTCTAGATGGGATCAGATATCATCGGTTTCGGGAACCGTGCTTCTTTGATGTTTCTCATGGCCGACACTAACTCCACTATACTGACGTTGAAGTTTTATTCCAATAACTTGGGGTAAGAAGGATCCCATGACCCTGATGCTTCTTTATCCTACAGTGATTGATTGTTCCGATCGTGATCAGTCCTCCTGTCAACGGAGAACCTGTCCGCTATCTGGAAACCTCTATTGCGGCCTTCGGTCCGTTCGTAGGGCAAAAACCGGCCCCTCGAAGTTCGTTTGTCCGCGTCATAATCACCCTTTAATTTTTCTCTGTTCTTTTCTCATCCTTTGGTCGACGATGGAAAACCAACCTGATTATCTTCGATCCTTATTTTGATTTATACCTGTTGTGGATATCCAGCCTGGTCATTGTTTGAAACTCGAGTAGGCTTTCCTTCAATTTTCCGGGAAGCGTCTGAACTCCTCGGATTCAATCCCTTGGTGAATGCTTCAGCTGCCCATTCATCCGGGACAGCCAGGAGCAACATTCTCTCCTTCTAGAATCGGGTAACGAACTCTCATAGCAACTCGGACTCTCCTTGTACAATCCTGAATATGTCAGCCTTTCGGGCCTGTACTTTTCTAGCCCCGGCATGAGCCTTGATGAAAGAATCTGTGAGCATTTCAAAGGAGTCTATGGAATGCTCAGGTAACAACGAATACCACGTCAAGGCTCCCCTCGTGAGGGTTTTTCCAAATTTCTTTAGCAACACAAATTCAATTTCGTGAGGAGCTAAATCATTTCCCTTTACCGTCATTGTGTAGGTAGTAATATGCTCATGGGGGTCTGAAGTTCCATTATACTTTGGTAGTTCAGACATTTTGAACCGCTTCGGGATTAACTCTGGTGCCTCACTTTGCTTGTATGGAAATTGAGTATACTTTTTCGAGTCCAGACCTTTCAGCACTGGTGCCGCGCCCGGGATCTGGTCTATGCGGGCGTTCACTTTCCTCACAAACCGTAAAAGTTCATTCTTGAAAGGATCATTCTCGTTATTGAGGCAGGATTCTCTCCCCCTGCCCCATCGGAGCCAATTTCACCCCTGGGAGTGTTGTTGTCTACCCTCTATGTTGTTTGATTTGCGGGAGCCCCGGGAGGAATCAGATCTCGTCTGTTTGTATTATTTGAAGCTCCCGACAACACCTGCTTCAACTCCGTCGTAACCTTATCCTGTCGCGTGAGGTGACCTAGAATGATTGCTTATTGATCTTTCAAGACCCTTACCGCGTCAACGACATGTTCCTCATCAACATCATGGGGAGTTGTCTCCCGATCATGTCGAGGATATTGCCTGTCATGCACCGGTGTGGCGCTATTCCCCTCATTGTGGGTGTCACTGATTGAGTCCTCGAAATGAAGCTAATTCCCTCGAATCTCGGGGTTGTACATGTTGTTATTAGTGTTATCTGCCATTTCTTATGATTTTTTCTAAGACAAAATAATCAAAACACGTTAGTAAAAAAAGCAAGGATCAATTTAATTACACGACTGTCTAGGCCCCACTGTGGTCGCCAAACTGTTTACCCGTAAAATAGTACAGTTGAATTTATACGTGGTTTCTAGACAAATAAATTAATTTGATCCTGAAATAATAAAATAATTGAAGAATTATGCAATATTTAGCCTTAGGATGTAGACGAAACAACAGAAGCAATAGTTTCGGGAACAGGATTTTCGGGCACAACAACAACGAAATCAAAAAGTAAGAAGATAAGATGGTATTAAGCTTTGTATAGAATGTAGCGTAAGTTAGCCAGAAAATTCTTGTCCTTTACAATGATAAATGAGCTCACTATTTATAGTTATGTCTAATGAAGGAGGTCCTAGGATCGTACCTTTCTTTAATGTTAATTATGAGGTACATTGATGAAGATGTAACGGTGAACATAAATGCCAAATTTCCTGTAACAGGTAATTGCTCTTAATGCTATGGAATATTCTCTATTAAATACTATCGGGCGAAGAGCATTTATCACATCTTTATTATTTCCGGTGACAAACGAAACAGTTGCCATCGGTCTTTGGCCATCCCGTCTTGAGTTCCATGTGTCCTTTTTTGGACGACCACGTGTCATAGCATATTTTGCTCTATATAACTTTACTAGTAGTTGATTGGTTGTATGTAATGTCAATTATCAACGATTTTGATGAATATTTGCGAGAAAAAAAGTGTTTTTGGCGCTTGGCCAAAGAGGCTATAAACCACCCTTCAAGAGATTAGTTTTTGCAAGTTGACGAAAATGACCCGAATTTCTTTTAAAACTACCACATTACCTACCAGTTCTAAAACCCTTTTCGATTTTGGCAGAGAAAAACCACTTCCTGAAGTTCTGCTTTGACAACTCTCAAGTTTTCAACCTTGAGCTCCTGGAATGGCTTTCACCTTGCTATAGAATCAGCATACGTCATTGTTGTCAAAGCTCAAAACCCCTTTTCCCCTCAGAGTCCAAAGCCAACATCCCACAAGTCTCAAGGTAAGGCATTTCTTGAATAAGCATATTTCTTGTTCTGTGTCCATTGCTTTACTGCATAAAGCCCAGATACCATTAGCCATGAACCAACTACAGAAACTGAGAACTCCATTAATTCTCAAATGGGTTTCTTTTAATTTTGTTTTTAACCATTCTAAATCATCAAAATCGATTCTTTGGGCAAGTGGGTCGTTCCACATTGCCGAAAAGGTTAGGTTTTATGCAACAAAAAAGTCTGCTAAATCTAAATTAGAAGAAGAATGTCATATACCTCGTGCAGTGAGGAAAGAAGCACAAGCTGCTTTGTTAGAGTACTTGCATTCTACTAGAAGTTTGCAGTTTATGGATGCTGAACACATGAGTAAAAACTCACCCTTTTTCCTTTCCAAGTTATTAGAAAGAGTGGATAGTGATACTGATATTCGTCATTCTTTAACTCGATTCTTGCGATACCATCCAATCAATGAATTTGAACCATTCTTTGAGAGCATTGGTCTGAGACCTTCGCAGTACTTGGCATTCCTTCCCAGAGATTTGATGTTCTTGAATGATGACCAGAGGTTGCTGGATAGCTATCACGTCTTGTGTAATTATGGTATTTCACGAAATAAGATAGGAAGGATTTTTGCTGAAGCTCCAGAAGTTTTTAGATATGATCCTGGAGCTCTGGACTCGAAACTTCGTTCTTTTCATGGGGTTGGGCTAGATCAGTCTGCTGTAGTTAAGCTTGTTAGTGCAAGTCCTCATCTTTTGATTGGGAGTGTACACAATGAATTTTTTGAAGTTGTTGAGAAATTGAAGGGAGCGGGAGTTGAATACAGTTGGATTGAGGAGCAGTTGAATGGAAATTCTTTCAATTGGAGCCAGTTAATCGAGCTCATGTGTTTCTTGAACAGGTTGGGGTTAGATGATGAAGAATTAGGAAAACTAATTATTCAAATTCCTGGTCTCCTGTTTGATTGTTCCGGACGTACTACATTTTCGCTAATTGGATTCTTGTTGAAATTTGGTTTTCAGAAGCCTGAATTACTTGATGTATTTCTACACTTCCCACAAATTCCAGTAACGAAATTTGTATTCAATATGCGGCAATGCTACCAGTTCTTGATTGAAATCGAGATGCCTGTGCTAGAGATAGGAAGTATTGTTCATTCTCACCCTACATTGCTAGGGTCGTGTGTTTTGAAGAAAGCTACCAGCCTGTTGACATTCCTGAATACCGGGAAGAAGCGGCTTTGTAGTGTAATCAAGGAGAATCCAGAATTTTTGAGGAGTTTGGTTCGTGGAGCCAAAGTTGAACGATTACCAATAGTTGATGAGGAACTAAGATCCAAAATGATGAAAACTAAGTTCCTTTTGGATTTGGGTTTTGCTGAGAACTCGAGCGAGATGGAGAAAGCTCTCAAAGTATTTCGAGGAAAAGGGGTGGAGCTCCAAGAGAGGTTTGATTGTTTGGTAAATGCTGGTTTGGATACAAAGCATGTTGCGGCAGTGCTGAAAATATATCCGCAAATACTCAACCAAAGGAAAGAGGTACTTGAGGCAAAGATTGATTTCCTTGTGAATAAATTGGGTTATCCGCTGTCTACTTTAGTTTCGTTTCCATCTTACCTCAACTACACAATTCCAAGAATCAGACTTAGGCTTTCAATGTATAATTGGCTCAGAGATGAAGGAATAGTGGATGCAAAGTTGGCTTTGAGCACGATCATAGCTTCCTCAGAGAAATTATTCATGAAGGCATATGTAAACCCTCATCCTAAAGGCCTTCAAGTTTGGCAAGATCTGAAAAAAGAGATATATCCTGATTAAGTGATAATATCTTGAGTCGTTCTATCTGGCTACATTGGCAAGGGAAAGGTTGAAGCTTGAAGTCTATTTAAAGTAGCAGTCTACTGCTTAAGTTAAGATGAGTACCATTTCTAAATGTGTTTAAACGAAAAGGAGCAGGCAGCCAGGTAATCGCTATTCTCATTGTATCGTACTTGGAAGGGGAGCCTTGGCGTAACTGATAAAGTTACTGTCATGTGACCAGGAGGTCACGGGTTCGAGCCGTGGAAATAACCTTTTGCAGAAATATAAGGTAAGGTTGCGTACAATAGACCCTTGTGGTCCGGCCCTTCCCCGGACCCCGCGTATAGCAGGAGCTTAGTGCACCGAGCTGCCTTTTTTTTTATTGTATCGTACTTGGATGTTCCTGTTATTGATCCACCATTCGACTAGATTAAGGCTTGTAAAGAATGTCCTTGTTTGCGTGTGATGCTCACTATTCTTGATTTCACCTTTTCTGTCTTTTGACAATATCTTCTAACTGCTTTTACTTGCTATTGCCTATTGGTGTACTAGTAATGTTTTAAAATACTTAGTTTTGTTATGGATTGTCTTCTTTGTGAACTGTTTTACTCCTTAGCATTGACATCTCACTGTAAAGTAAACAAAGGACCATCGTACTTGTACTAGGACTAAATAGTAAGTACAGATTGTAGGAGAATAATGTTTTTCTTTTGCCAAGTGGAAGACTAAATTCCAGTATTTTAGGCTCATTTTGGCGCTTAGCATTCCCGGAAAACTCCCTACTTGCAATGAATATCATGTTCAAGGTCCTCTATTGTGCATTTTTGGAGTTTGACTTTTCAGAAAATATTAAGTCATCATAGATGATAAAGAATGTAATTTGCCACTTTATAAATGTAAATAAGTTTGTAAGTCTTCTTTCTTTCTGTTTTTTAAGTCAACCCCATAATTGATGAATCTGCTAACTAGATAACTGTACAATTGACCAGAACTCGAGAGAATCGTTATCATTTTGAGTACAACCAAACACTGGGCTGGAAAGATACATCTACCAAAACTTTAGAATGCTTGGATATTTATGAAGATAGTATATAGCAAAAGATCAAAACACAGTAAAAAGTCAGAATGATAAGAACAATTCAGGAAACCATAAAGGAGATCTACATAGTATTTATCCAAAAAAAAAGGGGGAGACATTGTAGATAGCAATAGAATTTAGATCAGGGTGGCTGGAGTATGCTGCGGACATGAATGTACCGCTTCTCCTTGTTCTCTCTGAATGTACCTCTTCTTCTCCCTGTTATCTCTCTCTCTCTCTCTCTCTCTCTCTCTCTCTCTCTCTTGTTATGCCTTTTCTTCTTCATTGAGTTTCCGTTCTGTTTCTGTATATGGTGAAGCTACCAATATGCTCTTTAATCTCGCACGGTTTTCATTTCATTATCTTGCCACTGTTTTATTCTCTTTTCTGCCCATAAATGGTTCCCTTGTTGTATCATTCTTGTACCTGTCCATTCCATTTTTGTATTTTGACAGTAAATATCATGCAGGTACATTTTAGATCAAGGTATTAAGCTATATGACATGCAGTGCAAAGCCCCGCAGCCTACTTTGCATTCATGCTGTGCACATTGATCAATTCAGGAAGAGGTGAGGATAAATACAAATAAGGAAAACGAACAGATCCCCAGCTTAGACTACTTTAATCTATAAAAGGCTTTCTTTTTCATTTATATATTCTTTTGTTTTCAAAGATAAAACCAAAACCTTCATCCATGACATGCCAATCCAATCTATAGCTGATCCCCGGCAACAGGAACATTATCTGCTATATTTTCATGGATTAGATATTTTCATGTCTGAATGCTGCTTTCAATCAGCAAGCAAAAATTGCATTCTGTTGTTGCTAGCTTCTTTTTACAGTCACGTTGATGGTGTTTTATTCTTCTGCATAATTCATATACGTGTACTATTAAAGGCAAAAAAGGAAAAAAAGACTTTGTGCCATCGCTCATATCTGCTGGGTGAAGTGTGAACAAAAAGTTTCATTCAGTCAGTGTAACTCTATCATTAGAGTCAACCTCATCAATTAGTTCTATTGAAGCATATAGGAGAGCAACTTCAATGACTTCTAGGTTGCATTAGTTTATCACAATTTCTTTTATAAACGAGAAAGTTCCATGTTTTTATCATTACACATTTTCTTCTGGGGCCTCCAGTTAGTTGCATGGAATTTGCATTGTTCTGTTGTTTGGTCATTGTTTATACAGGGGTAATCAGCTGTACTCTTTACTTAATATCATATAGTGTTAGTATGTTTATATTCATGAAAGAGTGGAAAACACAAGCCTGTCTATTCATGTTAAAATACAAGTCTTCCATCAATTTCCTAAAATTTAAATTCTATGGTTACCTTAATATTTCCTTGGTTTCTTTTAATTAGTAATGGATCAATTGGACTGATGACATTGATTCATTGCATGCAGCTGTTAAGAAATTCGCAATCTTTGTGGTTTGATTGCAATAAGGGAAAGAAGGAAGAAAAGAAAAGAAAACGGAACCAGGAGGTGAAGTTACATTGTTCTGATATAGTTTAAATTTTTTATGGATAGATAGATTCAGTATTCGTGCTAGCCTTACTGATTTGCCTTTGTACATTCCTGCAATGTCTTAACAGTTCTAAAAGCAGCGCAGAATCACTTTAACAAGTAAACAGCACGACAAGAAATCTTTAAGGTCTTATGGAATCACAAGATTCTGCACAATTGTCTATTGAACTTCAAGAAAACGAGCAAGCTCAGTAAGGCTGAATGAGCTTTCCTATGCATTCCAGCTATGAATTTGTTAGGGTCAATGCTCTCAATTATCTCAGCAAAAACTCAGTTTTGTTCTGCTATATGTAAACTAGGTTTTTCTGGTTTCCTTGCCCAACTTATACAACCATAGAAAATCTACTTTTTAAATTTATTTATAGAGTAGTGATTCTCGTGTATGAGAACCACCATTCACGCAATATTCTCCTCACTAAAAAGAGCGATTGAGAATTCTTATTCCTCATTCACTTTCAGTGCTCAACATTCCTGGTATGAATGTGTCAATGTGAGATACACTGACAAGTACAAAGAGGGATTGTTTCCTCAAAATGCAGGTTTCAGCTTCCCCTGTATTAATGATAGTTTCAATTTTATTGATGCAAACCTTTTTGAATGTGTTTGGTACGATAGAAGTCATTTTTTCTAAAATGTTTTCCTGTGTTTAGTTGGAGAGTGAAAAATATTTTCAAAAAAAGAACATATATCATAGATTGATAATGATATTAGCAAACCGGATAGTGTTTGAGTACTAAAGGTTGATAATAATGTCCCAAGAACAAGCGTATTTGCTGAGATGCTTGAGAGCATTGACTCTAACAAATGAGGGCAAAGTGATTGCTTTGTGCTTACTTTGGTAACTGGTAATCAATGTATGAGGTGATAGAAATTTGGTAAAATTGGACAAACTATTAAAAGACGGCAGTGTTCTTTCGATCACGTGTGCTTTATATCCTTATCTTCATATTGACCTCTGAGATATTAGTAGCCTCTACTTTTCTGCACAGCAATACAATGTTCTTTAAAGAGATACGGACTTTCAATTCATTGGCATTTAGGGGTGTCCCGAACCAAAGTATTATTTTTTGAACTCAAAGCGCGAAAATAGGTGAAAAACAATTTGTGATCATTTTATGTATAACACATGATGTACATGCGCTATATCTGATTTTTAAAAAGGCGGTCAAAGTACAGGTATAATACATATATTAGATGCGCTATACCTAAAGTTAAAAAGACAAATAGGTATAGTGCAACAAATATATGCGCTATACTTGTATTAAAAAACGGCCAGTCTTCTTCTTCAGGACAGAAGCCCAAAAATGCCC
>AWOL01S0044513.1:7268-35391 GCA_000715115.1 Nicotiana otophora | reverse complement strand
ATATATATATATATATATATATATATATATGCAAATGTGATTGCTTCCTATATTTCTCAAATCATTCCATCGGCTGTGGTATAAATTGAACATCCATTTCCAACAAGGACGATGCACTTTGGGATCTTTCGACAAACCTCTTCGACATATGCTTGAATGACATACGCACCATGGCAGTGACAGGCAATCCACGAGCAGACTTCAACAACCCATTGAAAGACTCTGACACGTTTGTAGTCAAAATTCTCCATCTTATACCACAATCCTTATGCAAAGTCCACTTATTAAGCTCATGTTATATCAACCAACGATAAGCTTCTGGGTCTTCCTGCCTAATTAATTCTATTCGCCTCCTGAATTTACATTCTTGATGATTTGTTGCAGCCCTCCACATTAAATCATGTAAGCTCTTGTTCGGATGAGTCTTCTTGAAGTTGGCCTTCAAGTGCCTAACACAGTAACAGTGGTAGGCATACGGTTCCTTCCATACATCCAAAGTCTCTACAAAGCATAAAATTCCACCATGCCGATTAAATATTAGACAAATACCTGCACGCTATCTGACAACGTGCTCCTTCAAGAGGTTCAAAAACCATGTCCAAGTCTCTTGACTTTCATTGTCACAAATAGCAAATGCTAGGGGAAATATGCTTCCATTAGCTTTTACTGAAATGGCAATCAACATCTTAATATCATACTTTCCATATACATGAGTGTCGTCTATGGAGATTACCGGCCAACAATGCACAAAACCATCAATGGATGGTTTAAATGCCCAGAACACATATCTGAATATGCATTCTGGTATTCCCGGACTCCGCTCAAGCTTCCATTAAATAATAGTACCTGGGTTAAAGTATTGCAAAGCAGCCATGTATCTGGGTAGAGCAGCAAATGACTTATCCCAATTACCATAAACAATCTCAAACGCATGTTTGCGCTCGAGAAATGCCTTTCTTTTAGTAACGGTACAACCATATACCTAGTGGACAGATGCTATACACTCTTTAATCTTGTACCTTATGGACGATTCAATGTGTGGAATCAAGACAAGAGAAATCAAGTCAACATTCAAGTTAAAATGATACCCATTGAATGTGTTTATATCAAAAGTGTGGGTGCCAATGTATTTCCCCACCATCCACATATTTGTTTTCAACTTTATCGCATGAAGTATCCATCTATAACCTTGAAATCATCTATGACAAATAACCTTATATACTTGCGGAGATGACTCATGAACCTCAGCTTACTTCACTTTTTATGCTGTAAATTTACACTGCCCTGCTAAGGCACACTTTATCAGCAAAAAACATATTCTTTGATAGCACCCTTGGAATATCCCTTGAATAAAACGGCACATGGGACTCGTACAGTCTGGGTCTAACGGGAGGTGGAGTCTGTATATATGGAGCATGCTCATTGGTGATATCATGCTCCCTCGTCAAATCAAGTTGCTCATTCTCATCAGCAAAGCGCATTTCCTCAACATCGTTGCCCTTATCAGGGAAGGGTGTATCATCGCCAGACTCATCAGCATTGTTGTCATACTCACTATCATCTTCCTGACTCTGTGCATCTACCAGATCCTGATTAAATATATCATCTTCGGCTAACTGAGTAAGGACATGACCTTCATATTGCTCGTTTTCACTAAACAAAAAATAAAATAATGAGTTTCTCAAAGTCATCCCAACATTATATTTATCTCTTAACTTACAATTCATATTCTGTTGATAGCCCATGATGCACATTATCGCGTTGCTAATGACTCTTTGGATGGACCAGCATGATCCAAACCACCAAAATTAGGCATATTCCAACTGTTGGTTGGTTCATAACTTGTAAAATTCATATCTGGCCGGTCCCCCCTTTGGAATATATGAGTGTTAGTACGAATATAATACATAAAAAATCATACTAAGAAAAGGAAAATTGAAATTTACCACTCGTCGTGTGAATTATGTAAACTTAGGGAGAAATTATGTCCTCGCTCCTCATTCACCCGTGATGATAAGTTTAGATCTGGCCAAACTCTTTCTTCCATAACTTGTTATAAAACTGCTCCAAAAACACCACCAGATAATTGAGGGTTATCCCTATTTTGCGGAACCTCAATATTGTGGACGTCTTCAGACTTGACATATATTTCCAGCATTTTTATCATAAGAAGTTTCCGATGTTCATCCGGAGTCCTCAAAAGATCTTTCAGAATTTCATCGTCTTCGATGTTAAAATCAACATAACAAGCAACCCCTTGCGGAGAAAGAGAATAGGGATATCTTCCGGTTACATTAATATTAACCGAACATTTACTCATACTCATTATTTTACATATCATTGATACCAATCTATCATACTCCAATGTAAGTGACAACTTAACAATACACTGTGGAGAACAACTATAGTGTACTGAGTTATTCTCTATGTAACGATTTGGTCGGTCGTTTTGAGTGTTGTAGCCCCACTCCCCTATTTATTGCTTATTCTGTGCTCAATTGTTGTTATATGACTTTCCGGGGTGGTTGGTTAGTTCCGGGGATGTTTCGAAATGAATTGAGACACTTAGTCCCAATGTTGGAAGCTTAAGTTGACAAAGTTGACTGGATATTGACTTATGTGTAAATGACTCCAAAATGGAATTTTGATGGTTCTGATAGCTCCGTATGGTGATTTTGTACTTAGGAGTGTTCCAGGATATTGATTTGGAGGTCCGTAGGTGATTTTAGCTTGAAATGGCGAAAGTTGAAAAATTAGAAGTTTGGAGAATTGAGAAGATTGATCGAGAGTTGACTTTATAGTTACCCGGCTTAAATTTTGATTTTGAAAGTTGGAATAGGTTTGTTGTGTCATTTATGACTGGTGTGCAAAATTTGAGGTTAATCGGAGTTGATTTGATAGGTTTCGGCATCGATTATAGAAATTGGAATCATTAGTTTCATTAGGCTTGAATTCTGGTATGATTCATATTTTTGATGTTGTTTGATGTTATTGAGGCCTCGACTAAGTTCGTATGATATTTTAGGACTTGTTGGTATATTTGGTTGAGGTCCCGGGGGCCTCGGGTGAATTTTGGATGGTTAACGGATTGGAATTTAGACTTAGAAGATTGTTGATGTTGCAGGTCTGGTTTCCTTATACGCGATCGCATGGGAAGGTCCGCGATCGCATAGGCTTATTTTGGGCAGTTAGGATTCTGTGCGATGCAATCGCGAAATGAGGACTGCGATCGCAAAGCTTTGGCCATTAGTGCATCGCGAACGCATGGGTTAAGTCGCGTCCGCGTAAAGGAAAGGAAGAAGCTGGGGTTCCACGCATTGTTCTTTGCGATCGCGTGAGGCTGTCCGCGATCGCGTAGGTCAGGGATGTTTTATCGTCGCGCTCATATGTGTTTGTTCATATAGAGATAATTTTGGCAGCATATGGTTTGTGCTTTGCGATCGCGAAGCTTTTTCTGCGATCGCGATGAAGGGCATCTGAGCAGAATATAAGTTTTCAAAAACGAGGGTTTGAGTTATATTTCATACTTTGGTTTTGGGAGCTCGGATTGAGGCGATTCTTGGAGGAATTTTCAAGGGATTGATTGGGGTAAGTGATTCTAACTCGGATTTAGTTTATATACATGAATATATCATTGATTTCATCATTTAATTAATGTTTTGGGTTGGAAACATTTGGAAAAATTGTAGAAACTTCATAGGCTTTAATTTGAGGATTTGAAGGTCAAGTTGTAATCGGATTTGAGTAATTTTAGTATGGTTGGACTCGTGATTGAATGAGTGTTCGGATTTTGTTAATTTTGTCGGATTCCGAGATATGGGCCCGGAGTTGACTTTTTGAGTTGACTTTTTGACCTTAGTTAAAGATCGTAGCTTTATTAATTGGAATCGATTCCTATAGCTTTTGTTGATGGTATTACGTTTGTTTTGCTAGATTCGAGCCTTTCAGAGGTCGATACGTGTGGAAAGGGCTTGCTAGCGGAGTGATTTGATTTGCTTGAGGTAAGTATCTTATTTAAACTCGGTTGAGGCACTAGTTGCTTGAATTGTTGTGATAGCTATGCGCTACAGGGTGCGCACATGCGTGGGGATGAACCCATGTGTGGGCACCGTGGTCATTTATTCATGTTCGGGTTGTGTTCGGGCTTTTATAAGCCTATAATTGACTGTTAAGCTTTAAGCTATGATATCTCTCATGTTTGTAATAGTTTGTGCGATCTATTTGAGCCATGATGAGGCTACATAGAGGTTTAATCCCTGAATGAACTAGATATATGCTTTTTAGTGATGAAATTGCTGATTTGAGCTATGATAGCACACTTTGCACATGCCTACACATTATCTTGTCATTTATACTAGTCTAGGAGCATGAGAATTGTTATTCATTCATCACATACATGTATGATATGTTTGGACTGGAGGCTTATGACCATACCGGGCGGATTGTGTTATTGGCACGTGAGTTGCCCGTGCGGATCCATATATTGATGTTATTGGCACGTGAGTTGCCTGTGCAGGTTCTGTTAGTAGCATGTGAGTTGTTCGTGCAACACGTGAGTTGTCCGTGCAATGTGTAGATACAGATCCATCCCCCTAGGGTCACCCTCTCATGTTTCTCTCTTGATGGTGTACATACAGTTAATTAGAATACTGATCAATGGTTCAGAACGGATATGGAAAGTTGAGAGAATCCGGCTAATCTTGTGTGGAATTTGCATTTCCTTGATCATTTATCTGATTTAACTGCTTTCCACCTCTACATGCCATGATATTGTTTGAGTAGAGTATTTGAGAAACTGTACACATGCGCACACAGATGTTCTTCTCACGAAACTTGATGAGTTAGTTTTCAATATTGTTATGTGCCGGTTTAAAAGATGGAACTACACAAGTGATAGCTAGTATCATTAATAATTTAAGCTTCTCTTACCTTGCTGTATTTATTTACGATACTTATTGAGTTGGTTGTACTCATACTACACTCTACACTTCTTGTGCAGATCCAGGTACTTCCGGGCACAGAGGTTGCTAGTGTTGGAGTTTATTCAGTTCGGAGACTATCGAGGTAGTTGCCTTGGCGTCAACAGAACTTGACGCTCCTCATTTTTTCTTTTAGTTTTATTCATATTATTCTACTTTCCTAGATAGTGTTTCAACAGTCAGACCATGTTATTGTATAGATGCTTACGTACTCAGTGTCAACCGAATTTTGGGGAATTCTGTATTGAGTTGCGGTATTTTTCTCCCAGTTGTTATGAGATTTTATTTACTTAAGACTATTTCGGTATGTTTAAATTAAAGATGTATGTTATTTGTGAGTTGTCGGCTTGCCTAGTATTGCGATAGGCGCCATCACGACACATGTGATTTTGGGTCGTGACAAGTTGGTATCAGAGCCTAGGTTACATAGGTCTCACGACTCATGAGCAAGTTTAGTTGAGTCTTGCGGATCTGTACACAGACATCTATGCTTAGCTTTGAGAGGCTGCCGAACCATTAGGAAAACTTTACTTTCTTGTATTCTTGTCGTGCAAATTTGTTGATTCCGAAAACTAAACTTTTGTTATTCTATTCTCTCACAGATGGTGAGGATACGTGCTACCGGAGCGGGCGGACGGCCACCAGTACCACCGGCTAGGGCCACGAGAGGTCGGATCCAGAGTAGAGGCCAAGGTGCAGCTCGTACAGCAGCTAGAGTAGCACCTGTAGACCCACAAGTTGCTCCAGCTCAGGAGCAGATTCCAGATATGGTTGAGATAATGGGAGCAACTCAGGCACTAGTTGTGCCCATTGTGATTCCAGGCCTTCAGGAGGCTTTGGCCCATATATTGACTGTTTGTACTAGCCTTGCTCAGGCGGTTTCAGTTCAAGCTGTGCCAGCCATTTCTCAAGCCGTGGGGAGGTGCTCAAACTCCCGTCGCCCATACTCCAGAGCAGGTAGTGCATGCACTTCATACACCGGGGGTACTACCAGCCCAGCCGGTTGCAGTTGTTTAGGCCTAGGTGGGTCCCATTATGAGTGATGAGAAGCAGAAGAGACTAGAAAGGTTCGGGAGGCTCAAGCCTCCAACATTCAGTGGGGTTGAGTCAGAGGATGCTTACGACTTCTTGGATAGGTGCCAGCGGATTCTTCACATGGCGGGTATTCTGGAGACTAGTGAGGTCTCATTTGCTATTTTTCAGCTAACGGGGGAAGCCTTTAGATGGTGGAAGAACTATGAGCGGAGCAGGCCAGCCGGTGCTGCACCACTTTCATGGTACGAGTTCTCTGTTCTCTTTTTGGAGAAGTTTTGTGCCACTGACCCGTAGGGAGGAGTTGCGTAGGCAGTTTGAGAAGCTATGCCAGGAGGGTATGTCTGTGACCCAGTATGAGATGAGATTTTCAGAGTTGGCTCGTCACGCTGTCTGGTTGGTTCCCTTAGAGAGGGAGAGGATTAGGAGGTTCCTTGATGGCCTCAACTATGGACTGCACTTTGTTATAACTCGAGAGAATATATCAGGTGCTATGTTCGATGAGGTTGTTGATATTGTAGATAGCTAGAGCTAGTCTGTTGTCAGGAGCATGAGGAGAGGGAGGCCAAGAGGCCTCGTGGTTTGGGTGGTTTTAGCGGTGTTTCTTCTGGGGATCAGTCCCACCACAACAGGGGTTGTCCTTACAGGCCGGGTTAGATGGCTTGTCCGGTTCATCATGGTGCATCCGTTAGCCATGGTTATTATAGTGCTCGTTTGAGTCAATCATCATTCAGTGCATTACCAGCGTAGAGTTCTTATCATGCTTCATCTTCCCAAGCTTCTACAGGCAGTTCCTCGGGTTATCAGGAGCAGCAACGCCATGAGAGAAGGGTTTGTTTCGAGTGCAGGGACTTGAGTCATCTCAAGAGGGATTGCCCTAGACTATTGAGTGGGTTTACACAGCAGAGTTCTCGGCCGGTGATACCGGCACCATCGGCTACACCACCTGCTCAGCCAGCTCGGGGTGGGGCTCAGGTAGCTAGAGGACATCTTAGAGGGGGAGGTCGATCAGGTGGTGGTCAGGCTCGATTCTATGCTATTCCTGCCAGGCCAGAGGTTGCTGCTTCAGATGCAGTGATCACATGTATTGTTTCAGTGTTCCACAAAGATGATTTCTCATTATTTTACCCTGGTTCTACTTATTCTTATGTATCATCCTATTTTACTCGTTATTTGGATATGCCCCGTGAGTCCTTAGTTTCACATGTTCATGTACCTATACCAGTGAGCAATACTATTATTGTGGATCGTGTGTATCGGTCGTGTGTGGTGACCATTGGAGGATTGGATACTAAAGTTGATATCTTTATACTTAGTATGGTTGATTTCGACGTGATTTTGGGTATGGATTGGTTGTCTCCAAGTCATTCGATTCTGGATTGTCACTCTAAGACCGTGGCGTTGGCGATGCCAAGGTTTCCAAGAATTAAGTGGAGAGATTCTCTAGATTATGTTCCCAGCAGGATGAATTCTTATCTGAAGGCCCAACGGATGGTTGGGAAGGGGTGTTTGTCATATTTTGCTTTTGTGAGTAATGTTGGTGCTGATACTCCTACTATTGATTCTATTCCGATAGTGCAAGACTTTCCGGATGTGTTTCCTGCAGACCTGCTAGGCATGCCACCCGACAGGGATATTAATTTTGGTATTGACTTGGTGCTGGGAACTCAGCCCATTTCCATTCCTCTGTATCGTATAACACTGGCAGAGTTGATGGAATTGAAAGAGTAGCTTTAGGAGCTTCTTGATAAGAGTGCACCGGTTCTGTTTGTGAAGAAGAATGATAGTACTATACGGATATGCATCGACTATAGGCAGTTGAAAAAAGTTATAATCAAGAACAAGTATCGTTTGTCGTGCATTGATGATTTATTTGACTAGCTTCAGGGAGTGAGGGTGTTCTCTAAGATTAATTTGAGGTGTGGGTATCACCAGTTGAAGATTCGGGACTCGAATATTCTGAAGACGGCATTCAGGACCCGTTACAATCACTATGAGTCCCTTGTGATGTCTTTTAGCTTGACCAAAGACATCACAACATGCACAACATTTGAGGATTGTACTACAGAGATTGAGGGAGGAGAAGCTATGCCAAGTTCTCCAAGTGTGAGTTTTGGCTTAGTTCGGTTACGTTCTTGGGGTACATGGTGTCCAGTAAGGGGATTAAGGTGGATCCAAAGTAGATAAAGGCAGTTCGAATTTGGCCTAAACCGTCTTCAGCTACTGAGATTCAGAGTTTTCTCGACTTGGTCGGATATTATCGTCACTTCTTGGATGTTTTCTCATACATTGCAGCGCCTTTGACCAGGTTGACCTAGAAGGGTGCTCCATTCAAGTGGTCGGATGAGTGTAAGGAGAGCTTTCAGAAGCTCAAGACTTCCTTGACCATAATTCCAGTTCTAGTTTTGCCTTTATCGTCAGGTTCTTATACAGCGTATTGTGATGCTTCTCAGATTGGTATTGGGTGTGTCTTGATGCAGGAGGGTAGAGTGATTACTTATGCTTCAGGACAGTTGAAGCTCCATGAGAAGAACTACCCTGTTCATGATTTGGAATTGGCAGCCATCGTTCATGCATTAAAGATTTGGAGGTGTTAATTCTACGGTGTGTCTTATGAGGTATTTATGGATCATCGAAGTTTCCAGTACTTGTTCAAGCAAAAGGATCTAAATTTGAGGCAGTGAAGATGGTTGGAACTGCTAAAGGACTATGACATTACCATTCTATATCATCCCAGGAAGGCCAATGTGGTGGCTGATGCCTTGAGTAGAAAGGCGGTGAGTATGGGAAGCCTTGCATTTATTCTGGTAAGTGAGAGACCGCTTGCATCAGATGTTCAGGCCTTGGCCAATCAGTTTGTGAGATTAGATATTTTGGAGCCTAGTCGGGTTCTAGCTTGTTTGGTTTCTCGGTCTTCCTTATATGATCGTATCAGAGAGCGTCAGTATGACGACCCCCATTTTCTTGTCCTTAAGTACACAGTTTAGTATAGTGATGCCAAGGGGGTTACTATTGGGGATGATGGGGTGTTACGGATGTAGGGTCGGATTTGCGTGCCCCATGTAGATAGGCTACGTGAGTTGATTCTTAAGGAGGCCCATAATTTACGGTATCCCATTCATCCGGGTGCCGCAAAGATGTATTAGGACTTAAGGCAGCACTACTGGTGGATGAGGATGAAGAAATACATAGTGGGGTTTGTAGCTCGGTGCCTAAATTGTCAGCAGGTAAAGTACGAGCATCATAAACTGGGCGGATTGCTTTAAAGGCTTGAAATTCCGCTGTGTAAATGGGAGCGTATCACCATGGATTTTGTAGTTGGGCTCCCACAGACATCGAGGAAGTTTGATGCTATTTGGGTAATTATGGATCGGTTGACCAAGTCCCCGCATTTTATTCTGGTTGGGACTACCTATTCTTTGGAGCACTTGGTTGAGATCTACATCTGCAAGATTGTTAGCCTTCATGGTGTGCCGGTGTCCATCATTTCATATCGGGGCACACGGTTTACATTGCAGTTTTGGAGAGTAGTGCAGTGAGAGTTAGGCACACGGGTTCAGTTGAGGACAACATTCCACCCTCAGAGGGATGGTCAGTCCGGGAGCACTATTGAGATATTGGAGGATATGCTACATGCTTGTGTCATGGATTTCGGGGATACTTGGGAACCGTTTCTGCTGCTTACAGAGTTTGCCTACAACAACAACTACCAATCGAGCATTCATATGGCTCCGTATGAGGCTCTATGGGATGCGGTGTCGGTCTCCGGTTGGTTAGTTTGAGCTGGGTGAGTCTAGGCTATTGGGTACTGACTTGGTTCAGGATGCTTTGGACAAGGTTAAATTGATTTAGGATCAGCTTCGCACGGCGCAGTCTAGAAAAAAGAGTTATGCCGATCGGAAAGTTTGTGATGTTGCTTACATGGTGGGGGAGAAGGTACTACTCAGAGTTTTGCCCATGAAGGGTGTTATGAGATTCGGGAAGAAGGGCAAGTTGAGCCCTCGGTATATTGGGCCTTTTGAGGTGCTTGAGAGGATTGCAGAGATGGATTACAAGCTTACATTGCCACCTAGTCTATCGAGTGTTCATCCAATGTTTCATGTTTCCATGCTCCAGAAGTATGTTGGCGATCCGTCTCATGTTTTGGACTTCGACACGGTTCAGTTGGATGGTGATTTGACTTATGATGTGGAGCCGGTGGCCATTTTGGATCGGCAGGTTTGAAAGTTGAGGTCAAAGAACATAGCTTCAATGAAGGTGTAGTGGAGAGGTCATACAGTCTAGGAGGCTACTTGGGAGACCGAGTGGGAGATGCATAGCATATATCCATGCCTATTTGAGACTCCATGCATAATTCTAGACCCGTTCGAGGATGAACGTTTGTTTAAGAGGGGGAATGTAATGACTCGACTGATTGTTTTAAGTGTTGTAGCCTGGTTCCCCCATTTACTGCATATTCTATGCTCAATTGTTGCTATGTGACTTGCGGGGATGATTGGTTCGGTTCCCGGGGTGTTTCTGAATGAATTGGGACACTTAGTCCTAAGGTTGGAAACTTAAGTTGAAAGAATTGACCAGATGTTGACTTATGTGTAAACGACTTCAGAATAGAGTTTTTATGGTTCCAATAGCTCCGTATGGTGATTTTGAACTTAGGAGTATGTCCGGATATTGATTTGGAGGTTCATAGGTGATTTTGGCTTGAAATGGCGAAAGTTAGAAAGTTTGGAAAGTTGAGAAGTTTGACCGAGAGTTGACTTTAGGTTTACCAGGCTCGAAATTTGGTTCCAAAAGTTGGAATAGGTCCGTTGTGTCATTTATGATAGGTATGCAAAATTTAAGGTCAATCGGAGTTGATTTGATAGGTTTCAGTATCGATTGTAGACGTTAGAAATTCATTAGTTTCATTAGGCTTGAATTGGAATGCGATTCGTATTTTTGGTGTTGTTTGATGTGATTTGAGGCCTCGACTAAGTTTGTATGATATTTTAGGACTTATTGGTATGTTTGGTTGAGGTCGCGGGGGCCTCGGGTGGATTTCATATGGTTAACGGATTGGAATTTGGACTTAGAAGATTGCTGATGTTGCATGTCTGGTTTCCTTATACGCGATCGAGTGGGAAGGTCTGCGATCGCGTAGGCTTATTTTGGGCAGCTGAGATTTTGTGCTATGCGATCGCGAAGCTTTGGCCATCAGTTCATCGCGAACACATGGGATAAGTCGCGTTCGCCTAGAGGAAAGGAAGAAACTAGGGTTCCACGCGTTGTTCTTTGCGATCGCGTTAGGTTGTCCGCGATCGTGTAGGTCAGGGATGTTTGGTCATCGTGTTCGCGTGGGTTTGTTTGCATTCACGTAGAGTTAATTTTGACAGCTTATGGTTTGTGCTTCGCGATCGCGAAGCTTTTTCCACGATCGCGATGAAGGGCATTTGGGCAAGATATAAGTTTTCAAAAATGAGGGTTTGAGTTATATTTCATAATTTGATTTTGGGAGCTCGGATTGAGGCAATTCTTGGAGAGATTTTCAATGGATTGATTGGGTTAAGTGATTCTAACTCGGATCTAGTTTACATACATGAATATATCATTGATTTCATCATTGAATTAGTGTTTTGGGGTGGAAAAATTGGGGGAAATTGTAGAAACTTCATAGGCTTTAATTTGAGGATTTGAAGGTCAAGTTGTGATCGGATTTTGGTATGGTTGGGCTTGTGGTTGAATGGGTATTAGAATTTTGTTAATTTTGTCAGATTCTGAGACATGAGCTCGGGGTTGACTTTTTTACCTTAGATAAAGATCATAGCTTTATTAATTGGAATCAATTCCTATAGCTTTTGTTGGTGGTAATACGTTATTTTCGCTAGATTCGAGCCTTTCGGGGGTCGAAAAGGGCTTGCTAGAGGAGTTATTTGATTTTCTTGAGGTAAGTATCTTATTAAACTCGGTTAAAGCACTGGTTTCCTGAATTGTTGTGATAGCTACACGCTACTGGGCGCGCATATGCATGGGGATGAACCCATGTGTGGGCACGAGGGTCATTTATTCATGTTCGGGTTGTGCTTGGACTCTTATAAGCCTAGAATTGACTATTAAGATTTAAGCTATGATATCTCTCATGTTTGTAACAATTTGTGTGATATATTTTAGCCATGCTGAGGCTACATAGAGGTTTAAGCCCTGAACGAACTTGATAAATATTTTTCAGTGATGAAATTTCCATCTTGAGCTATGATAGCACAATTTGTACATGCCTACACTGTTAGCATGTCATTTATACCAGTCTAGGAGCATGCGAATTGTTATTCATTCATCACATACATGTATGATATGTTTGGACTGGAGGCCTGTGACCATACCGGGCGGATTGTGTTATTGGCACGTGAGTTATTCGCGCATCACGTGAGTTGCCCGTGCGGATCTATATATTGATGTTATTGGCACGTGAGTTATCCGTACAGCGTGTGGATACAGATCCATCCCCCTAGGGTCACCCTCTCATGTTTCTCTCTTGACGGTGTACACGCAGTTATTGAGAATACTGATCAATGGTTCAGAATGGATATGAAAAGTTGAGAGAATCCGGCCAGTGTTGTGTGGAATTGCATTTCCTCGATCATTTATCTGATTTAACTGCTTTCCACCTCTACATGCCATGATATTGTTTGAGTAGAGTATTTGAGAAACTGTACACATGCACACACAGATGTTCTTTTCACGAAACTTGATGAGTTAGTTTTCAATATTGTTCTGTGCCGGTTTAAAAGACAGAACTACACAAGTGATAGCTAGTATGATTAATAATTTAAGCTTCTCTTACCTTGCCGTGTTTACTTACGATACTTATTGAGTTGGTTGTACTCATACTACACTCTGCACTTCGTGTACAGATCTAGGTACTTCCGGGCACAGAGGTTGCTAGTGTTGGAGCTTATTCAGTTCAGAGACTATCGAGGTAGTTGCCTTGGCATCAACAGAACTTGACTCTCCTCTTTTTTTCTTTTAGTTTTATACATATTATTCTACTTTCCTAGACATTGTTTCAACAGTCAAACCATGTTATTGTATAGATGCTTACGTACTCATTGACAGCCGAATTTTGGGGAATTCTGTATTGAGTTGCGGCATTTTTCTCCCAGTTGTTATGAGATTTTATTTACTTAAGCATATTTCGGTATGTTTAAATTAAAGATGCATGTTATTTGTGAGTTGTCGGCTTGCCTAGTATTGCAATAGGCGCCATCACGGCATATATAATTTTGGGCCGTGACACTCCACGACAAGCTCACCCCCCCCCAAATATAATGCAACCCTAATATTTTGCTATTCAGATATTATGGCAAAATGCAGAAAAAGTTAATTAAACAATATTTTGGAATGAGTAAGGAAAATAAAAAGGATGCAGAAGATTGAGTTTTTCGGAATGGATCTTTGAAGAAAGAATGAAGCTTCTTAAATAAGCAAAAAATATGTACGAAGGGTACAATAATTGGAGGGTATAGTGCAATTGAAATCGGCTTACCAGGTCGAAAAAATTCTCTCTCTAGAATTTTTTCTCTCAAATTTCCGCCATCACTGTAGCAGTGAACAGTGCCAAACAGTACAGTGAACAATGAATTCGTTACTGTTCATCGCGGACAAGCTGGAGCTTTAGGTTTCAGTGGCCACAATGGCCGGCGACCAGCCATTTTTTCCGGCTGGTCTACCCTCCCCCAGCGTTGCACAACAACATACAACAACTAACTCCAACCCAGATCCTCTAGATTACTCTAAGATTCTGAAACCAAATTCTTTAAATCCTCCAGCGATGGCTACTGCTGCAGCTTCAATTCAACCCATTCCACTGCGACGAGCAGTGTATTTGAATGGACAACCAGTGGTTAAATTCACAGTGGCAAAAGTAGATCGAATGAACGTGATTGAAGGCCTCCAATATGCCGTCGTTGGCAAGCTTTCATATGGATCTCCAGATATTCACGAGCTTCGCCGAATAATTCCAACTCAATGTGGTATCAAAGGTGAGTGTAATATCGGATTCCTTAGAGATTGTCATGTGTTAATTAGATTAACTCTATAGCAAGACTTCCTCGATTTTACATCGAAGAGTACGTACTACATCAAAGCCAAAGATGGGTACGAATACCAATTGCGTACTCTTATCTACGATGCAAAATTTAAGGCGGGTGAAGAAACTCCGATGGCAATGGCATGGATTTCTTTTCCTGGACTGCTGCCTACCTTTTTTGTAAAAGAAACTCTGTTTTCTTTGGCTACAGCTGTGGGAAGGCCAGTGTGTCTTGACGCGGCAACTACAAACAAAACTAGGCCGAGTTGCGAAAAAATTCTTGTCGATTTGTTGGCCGAACTACCTAAAAAGGTGCGATTGGATATTGATGATGAAGCTACTGGTGGTGTGCAAACAGAATGGGTGAGAATTCAGTATGACATGCTACCAAAATATTGTAAGGAGTGTAAACTACAAGGACATGATAAAATTGAATGTTGGCGCTTGCACCCCGAGCTTATTGAGAATCGAAGCAGCGAGAAAAGGAATGATCTTGCTGAGTCGAACAAATGGAATATTGCTGCTGGTGAACAAGGAAAAACCAAAAATCACACTACCTTTTAATGATTCTCACAAGTGGAAAAGTAGTCGGGAACGTAGGTGAACAGTGGAAGGAAGTTCGGGATAATCGGGGAACCAACAAAAATAACAAAACCCAGGTACAAGGGAAAACTGGCAATGCAATCGTGCCAGTGAATGCTAGTGTACAACAGGTGCACACTACTAATAACTTTAAACTGGTGAAGGTCGAAGAAGATCAGACAAACAAGGTTCAAGCAAGGAATAAATTTGCAGTATTAGAGGAGGAACAAAGTGATATAAACGAGAACAACCAACTGGTTTTGGTGGGGGAAAAACCAGTCTTCAATTCTAAAGATGGTCCTACTCCTTCTGGGATTCAGTCCACAATCGACTGGGTTCATAGAAGGTTTGGGACTAGCAAAGAGGAGCTAAAACAACTCAATGTGACCATAAACCAATCTTGTCATGAGATTCCATATCAAACATTTAAAGATTCTGGGCAGATTGAGGATCTTGATGAGGTAAACTCTACAAAGGTTTATGGAGTGATGCAGTTGAGGTTAAGGATGATCAGCTGGGAAAAACTAAGACAACAGAAGACAAGGTGAAGAAGGACAACAAGCCAAGCTCACCTGGCGATAGGCTGGCGATGCCAGGCCTAAAGCCAGGCTCACCAGGCGTTAGGCTGGCGACGCCAGGCCTAAAGCCAGGCTCACCAGGCATTAGGCTGGCGACGCTAGGGCTAAAGTCAGGCTCACCAGGCATTAGGCTGGAGACGCCAGGGCTAAAGCCAGGCTCCCTAGGTGTTAGGCTGGTGATGCCAGGCCTAAAGCCAGGCTCCCCAGGCGTTAGGCTGGCGATGTCAGGCCTAAAGCCGGGTTCACCTGATGAGGCATNGATAACAGGCCAAAAGCCAGGCTCACCTGGCGATAGGCTGGCGACGCCAGGCCTAAAGCCAGGCTCACTTGGCGATAGGCTGGCAATGCCAGGCCTAAAGCCAGGCTCCCCAAACATTAGGCGGGCGATGCCAGGCCTAAAGCCAGGTTCACCTGATGAGGCAGCTACAGTAAACCCCAACCTCAGAGCCACTGGAGAGATGTTGGCCTATATAGATGGTGTTCTGGCGTGTGTCCATGAGCTACAATTCAAAGAGTATGAACAGACTGATGAGCGGGCAATTGTTCCAAGAGCATCGGGGGAAATAGAGGAAGTGCCTATGGAATCTGGCACTGATCAAATTATGCAGCTACATCTTAATGTTCCACTTAAGACTCCTCTACAATATTTACATAATTTAGTTACACATAATGTGACACCAATTGATGAAGACTTATTGAGACAAAATTCAACGGAGGGTGAAGGAGATGATGAATCAACTGCAAAAAACTTCAAACAAGTGGCTAGGGAAGGGGATTTATTACCCACAACTAGTGCTAAAGGAGGCAAAAAAACTAAGAAGAATCAGAGTAAAGATCCACCACAACCTTCAAGAATAATGCCCAGGAGGGCAGCTTCTCTATCTAAATGATGATGATCAAAATATTAATATGGAACATAAGGTTTGTGAATACACAACAGACCTTTCCTAGGGTGATAAACATGAATAGGGAGCATAATTTTTGTGTAGTTGCATTGATGGAGACTTTTCAAAAGAAGGGACTCATTGATAGATATAAAAGGAGGTTGAATATGGAGACTGCTTATGCAGATATTAATGGGAAAATATGGTTGTTCTTCGATGCAGTGGTGGAATGGGAATTAGTGGAGGATACTGAGCAACAAGTGACTGTGAGAGTGTTTCACCATGATCTGGTGCAGCACATGATGATGATATTTGTTTATGCAAAATGTTCAGCAATTGAGAGGTTGGATTTGTGAGATCACTTGTATTACTTAGCAAGTGATATGGAATTACCATGGTTAGTAGGAGGGGTTTTCAATGTGATATTGCATGAAGATGAGAAAATAGGGGGACTTCCAGTACACCCTCCTGAATATGAGGATTTTGCATTTTGTGTAAACTCTTGTGGTTTGTTTGAGCAAGGGTACAAAGGAAGTCCATTCACATGGTGGAATGGGAGATCCAATGCTGAGTGTATATTCAAGAGATTGGATAGGATTTTTGTGAATTTTCCATTTCAGAACATGTTGCCAACTATTAAAGTTGAGCATCTAATCAGAACTGGATCAGATCATGCACATTGCTAATGACATGTGGGGTGCAGACAACCAATTTTGCCAAGCCTTTCAGATTCTTGAACTTTTGGACAAAGCATGCTACATTTATGGATGTGGTGAGGCAGAACTGGAAAGCTGATTTCATAGAGGATCCATTTTTTATATTCAAGCAGAATATCAAGAGGATGAAGGCAGCACTCTCAAAATGGAGTAGGGAAACATTTGGTGATATCTTCAAGCAATTGGCTATTTTGAGGACATTTTTAGGGTGAAGGAGATGTTGTTTTAAGAAGAGCCTACAACTGAGAATAGGATTGTGCTTCAAAAGGCTCAATCTGAATTGAAGAAATACTTGAGTATTGAGGAGCAGTATTGGAAGCAAAAAACTGGGATGACTTGGTTTGCTGAAGGAGATAGGAATACAAGTTTCTTTCACAATCATGTAAATGGCAAAAGAAAGAAATTACAACTGAAGAGGATCAAAAGTGACAGTGGGGTATGGATTGAAGACCAGGAGCAATTAGCTACAGCTGCAGTAGACTTCTATCAAAAATAGTTCACAAATGAAGGTGGTGCTTTTGAATTTTCCTTGCTCAATAATGTACCTCCAATGGTCTCTATGGATCAGAATTTGGAACTTAGCAGATTGCCAACAATTGAAGAAGTAAGGGCAGCAATCTTTGAGCTTAGTGGGGAGAGTGCTAGTGGTCCTGATGGATTCACTGGCCTGTTTTATCAAACTTACTGGGATATTATTGGTGCTGATATACACAATATGGTGCTACACTTCTATGGGGGAGCTGCATTGCCTAAATCCATCACTCACACCAATCTAGTGTTGCTGCCCAAGAAACCTAGAGTTGAGACCTTCTCTGACTTAAGACCTATTAGTTTGAGCATTTTCATTAACAAGGTCTTGTCTAGGGTGGTACATGACAGATTGGAGAGTTTTTTGCCATCTCTAATAACTCCTAATCAATCCGGATTTGTAAAGGGTAGGAGTATATTTGAGAACATCTTATTGACTCAAGATATTATCACTGACATAAGGTTAAGAGGAAAGCCAGCTAATGTGGTGATCAAGCTTGATATGGCTAAGGCCTATGATAGGGTTTCATGGAAGTACTTATTGCATGTGCTAAGGAAGATGGGATTTTCTGAACACTTCATCAACATAATGTGGAACTTGATGTCAAATAACTGGTATTTAGTATTGGTGAATGGGCAGTCCTCAGGGTTCTTTAAGTCGACAATGGGTGTGAAACAAGGGGATCCCCTATCTCCAACATTGTTCATTCTGTCAACTGAGGTACTTTCCAGGTTTTTGAATAAGCTCTTTGAAGACAAGTCATTTGTGGGATTTGGAATGCCTAAGTGGTCTGATCCTTTAAACCACTTGGCATATGCTGATGATACGATAATCTTTGCATCTGCTCATTCTCCCTCTTTGATCAAGATTATGGCAGTGTTGGGGAACTATGAGAAGATATCAGGTCAGATGATTAATAAAGATAAAAGTTCATACTACATGCATTCAAAGGTTGCTAATGGATTATTTCAGGCAGTTGGAGCTATTACAGGATTTGCAAGAGGTAAATTCCCCTTCACATATCTAGGGTGTCCTATTTTTTTACACTAGAAGGAGGAAGGACTATTATGAGGATCTTATCAAGAAGGTGAAGGCTAAATTGCATTCATGGAAAGGAAAGCTGCTATCATTTGGAGGAAAGGCAACACTTATCTCTAGTATGTTGCAAAGTATGCCAATTCACATGTTATCAGTCCTTGATCCACCAAACAGCATCCTGGGGCATCTACATAAGACTTTTGCTAGGTTCTTTTGGAGCACAAAGGAAGAAGGGAGAAGCAGACACTGGGCTTCATGGCAAAATCCTTGCCTTCCTAAAGAGGAAGGAGGCCTAGGTTTTAGGTCCTTACATGATGTCTCAAGGGCACTGTTTGCTAAACTATGGTGGAGGTTTAGGACCACAAAATCTTTGTGGTCTAATTTCATGTGGAATAAGTATTGCAAGAAGGAGCTACCAACAATGGTGAATTTTAGGGGAGGGTCTCATGTTTGGAGACAAATGCTGAATGCTAGGGAAGAAGTAGAACATGAGATCATATGGGAATTGAAGAGCGGAACAACTAATATTTGGCATGAAAATTGGACTGGATTGGGTGCACTTTATTACGTATTACCTGAAGACCTTCCAATCAATGAAGATCTTCAGAAAGTGGCAGAACTGCGACAAGGGGAGGCATGGGATGATCAGCTACTAGATCAAACTTTCAATGAGGAAATCGCAGAACATATAAGGCTAAATGTGCATTATGAAGGCAATGAAGGATATTGGGATAGGTCATACTAGATACCAACTCCTTCAGGCAAGTTCAGTGTTAGCAGTGCTTGGCAAATATTAAGGCATATGGCTGATCCTAATCAGAAATTCAAGTTAATGTGGATTAAAGGTTTGCCATTCAAGATATCCTTCTTCTTGTGAAGATTGTGGAGGTAGAAAATAGCCACCGATGACATGTGGAGGAGGCAAGGGCAAATGGTGATGTCTAGGTGTTGGTGTTGTCAGCAGCCCCAAGAGGAATCCATTGAGCATATATTTGTCACAAGTCCTACTGCCTCTAAGGTATGGAACTTGTTCATGGGGGCTGCTGGAATTTCTGTGCAATTGATTCAATTGAAGCAGATTATAAGGCATTAGTGGTATGCTCAGTGTTGTCCAAAATTAAAACCATTATTTCAAGTAGTACCAGCTATCATCACTTGGGAGCTTTGGAAGAAAAGAAATGCAGGTAAACATGGTGGTTCAGTGTCTACAAATCGGGTGATTCATGAGATAAATAGGACATTGCATCAACTGGCAAGGGTGAGGTATGCTTGGATCCCTAATATTCCATTGTTATGGCCAGACATGATTCAATACTTTGAAAGATATAAACCTATATTGATCACTACAACAGTAACATGGCACCTTCATTTTCATGGTTGGTACAAATATAATACTGATGGAGCTTCAAAGGGCAATCCTGGACCTAGCTCCCTAGGCTTTTGTGTGAGAGATGATGAAAGTGATGTGGTGTATGCTAGGGCAGTAGACCTGGGAGTGACAACTAATGTGATAGTTGAAGCTAAGGCTATTTGTCAAGGATTGGAATACTATGTGGAGCATTGGAGACTAATTCATTGGTGATGAAGAAGGCTATAGAAGGGGAATGGGATCCTCCATGGGTAATTGCACAGGATGTGAAGAAAATTATAGAGATGAAGGACAACTTCAATGTGATCTATCAACATGTGTTCAGAGAAGGCAACTCAGTGGCGGATTTTATAGCTAACATTGTGTTCTCTTTTGCAGGTACATCTGAGTTTCATTCATTCTCTGAATTGCCTAGTGCAGGGAGGAGGTTGATCAATCTAGAAAAATCTCAATCACCTAACCTTAGGGTTAGGATAGCAAAGAGAAGATCCCCAGACTGATGGCTTCATAGGATTGGACTCTGTACAAACCTGCATGTTTCTTTGTCTCATTCAGTATGCTATTAAGGTACTTTCCAATGGTATTAGCATGGTCCCATGCCCATGCTCATTCTGGGGGTGCTTTGATAGTGTAAACAAAATGCGATAAGCAGGTGTGGGATGGTACAATTTATCCTACTTCTGATATGTCCAAATGCTAAGGAAAATGCTGAACCCATCATATGGTATTTTTGAAGATTGTTGAATCATTTCTCAGTGGTATTAACATGCTTTCATGCTCAATCAGAGGATGGTTTAGCAATGTTTAGAATGATGTCTACATTAAAGGTTCTAACATGGAAGGATATGAGCGTACAAGATCACAAAAAGGCACAATTTCAAAGCCTGGCCTTTGCCTTGCAAAGCCTGCTTAAAGCCAGCTCATTCCTGGCTTTTGCCTTGCAAAGCCGGCCTAAAGCCAGCTCATGCCTGGCTTTTGCCTTGCAAAGCCTGGCTAAAGCCAGCTCATGCTTGGCTTTTGCCCTGCAAATCCTGCCTAAAGCCAGCTCAAGCCTGGCTTTTGCCCTGCAAAGTCAGCTCAAGCCTGGCTTTTGCCTTGCAAAGCCTGCCTAAAGCCAGGCTCCTCTTCTACACATTAATTTTGATGAGTGAACACAGGATTAATACTTGGACAAAATCTGTCCACTGCATATGCAGATCATATAGTAGCTACACTTGGAAGACTATGTTGGCTTCAACTCTGTGGTGGAGATGTTTGGAATTCATTTTAGCCTATGGACAGTATACACTGGCGCCTGGTGAGAGCTTGATAGGTACTGCTTGGTATTTGCCAATGACAATTAGATTCACATACACTAATAGGAGAAGGAAGCATTCAACTTATCATGTTGTAATAGCTAGTTCATTAGATTTTAGCTTTTCTATCTTTTTAATAGCTAGTAGCTTCATACAACTTCTATTTTGGTTTGGACATCTTGTAAGCTTTGGACCCATTTTGGGATTTAATTTATATATTAGCCATTAGGCAAGTGTTGTCGAGTGGTATAGTTGCTTAAAAAATAATTGGAGGGTATACTGCATATATTTTATGCGCTATATATATAGCGCAGTTATTTTATGTGCTATACCCACCAATTATTGTGGGTCAGTCAATTAACAGGTATAACGCATATAAATCATGCGCTATACATAAAATGGTCACCAGTTTGTTTTTCACCTATTTTTGTGCTTTGAGTCCAAAAAATAATACTTTGGTTCCGGCTCCATTTTAGTTTTGCTTTCTTACAGATAATTCAAATGTGAATATCAGATGATAGATTAACAGAATCAGGTGCAGATCTTTTTTTCTTCCTTTTTTGGTGTATAGATTGGAGTTACTGTATAGTCTACTTGTTGCAACTTTACGATGCACTGGTTAAGTGAAGGATCTTACAGAATATTTTTCATTTATACTATTCCATGCCAACCCTTCAAAAATAATTTTAAAAATAAAACAAAAAGAACTAAAAAGGCTAAGAAGTCGAAAGGAAACAACTTCTAGAACCTATTTTTCTTTTTTAGCTCATCATCTGACATCGGGGGCCTAACCTCATGCTGCACTGCAATAACAGGCTGAACCACACCAACTGGTAACACTCCTAGGGTCTGATACCTATGCACTATTTTGCTCTGTAGTGTGAGTGGTGGGAGTTTGAGCTCCTTCTCCGGCTTGTGAAGTAGCTGGTGCTATAGGAAGCACACTTGCCTTAACCATGCTCTCTATAAGGCCAACCATATGGACCAAAGTTTCATGAAGCATTAGAGTAGTAATAAACCTCTCTAGAACCTAAGTTGGCTCTACCGGCTAAACCTGAACTGGAATCCCACCATCTGGAGCTATCTGGGGCTCGACAAATGCTGCTCTAGTTCGAGCGTGAGTAACTGTAGGTGTCGTTACACGTGCTCTAGGCTGTTCTCTATCTCTGCCCATGCCCTGGCCTCTACCCTTGGTAACGTCTACAACCTTGGGCTCTGGCTCCTACTCTGTTGAGGCTGAAGTGCTTGTCTTCACCATTTGTGAGAGAATAGAGAGTAAAGGTTCAAACTTTAGGATAGAACAAAGTCTCATGATAGAGAAAGAAAGAAAGAAAAGTTTCTTAAAAGCCTTATAGCCTCTCGAATATAAGTACACATGTCTTCGCACCAATCCTCAAGACTCTACCAAGCTTGCTCATGACTCGTGAGACTTATGTAACCTTGGGTACTGATATCAACTTTTTACAACCCAAAGTTCCAATCAAGGGGTCGTGATGGTGTCTAACCTACTTGCTAGGCAAGCCAACACATTTACAATAAGCAATGAAACAACAACTAAACGATTAACAACACAATATCATAAATAAGGGCAAAATCTCCGAAACTATATAATAAGTCTAAACCAATACATTGTCTGAACGAATCCCAAAGATTGGTGTCACTGAGTACATGAGCTCTAAGAAATAATACATACAAAGTCTGAAATAAAATACAATATTGTCTGATACAATAAACAATAATAGAAATAATGAAAAGGTGACTTCAAGGTCTGTGGACAAGAATGCAGTACTATCTCGAGTCTCTCGACTGGTAACAGCTAAGCACCTTCCGGGACTCCGCTTCTACTAATGCCCGAATCTGCACAAGAAGTGCAGAAGTGTAGTATGAGTATAACCAATCCAATGTACTCAATATGTATCTAGCCTAACCTCGATGAGGTAGTGGCAAGGATTTGAGAAGCCGCTTATCATATAAACCTGTACAGTTAATAAGCAATAGAAATAGAAATAATAATAATAACATGATTAAAGGATGATAATACTAATAGGATTCAATAAAATAAGTAATAACCATGTTTCTCGAATAAAATAACCAAAACCTTTCTCAACAACTCAAATCAATGGTGATAAAATGATATCCGGGAACAACATAGCCAAACCCACAATGGAGGACAATATCACAAGTCAAATACCAAAATTCATAACATATATGTTGTGGTGTACAACCCGATCTGACACAAAAATTATTGCGGCGGCAACCCAATCCCATTTCATATTGTTGCGGTGAGCAATCCGCTCCTATCATAACAATGTTGCAGCGGCAACCCGATCCAACATACCAATTTACATAGGAATATTTAAGAACCAACCAAATATGAGAAAGCTCAAAATATAATATCAAAGAGAATAGATAAGAATATTATAAAGGAAAAGATGAGCTACAACGAGGTATAGTGGCGATTCAATATCCAAGATCTAATCTCAATCATATATTTCAACAAGAACTCAAACAATGTCATTAATACGTGAATAATCAAGTACTCACACAATCTAACATAGCATGGGAGAATAAACAAATAAAGTCATGAAATAAGTAAAAGTATAAAATAAACTAGTTATACCCGCATGCTTTAACCCATGACAACGCATATATACTCTTCACCTTGCATACACGCCGCCTCCAATACGTTTAGCACATAGATAGTAAGCATGTACAACTTAATTACCTCAAGTCAAGATTAACCACGATACTTACCTCTTTTCGGAATAAATCAACAATCCAAAATTGCTTTTCCTTTAGCATAGGACTCCAAACAACTCGAATCTAGTCATTTCATATTAAAATAAAACAAAATAAGCTTTAAAAACTATCCTAGTATAAAAAGGTTCAATCTTTATCATATTTGGGAAGATCAACTCATGCCTACTTGGTCAAAATCCCAAATAATGATCAAATCCCAATTATTCATTCTCCCCCTAGTCCAAATATATAGTTTTTATCAAAATTGGACCTCAAATCTTGGTCCAAATCCCCAAAATTAGCTCTCTTAAGTTTTACCCCAAATTTTCAATTTCTACACTATGAAATATTAGATTTAAGAGTGAAAATTTATGAAAAGAATCACGGAATTAAATTAAAACTAAGTTAAAATTACGAACCTTAGAAGTTAGGATGAAAATCTCTTCAAAAGTTGTCTCTACACAGCGTCCATATCTCAATAATGGAGCAAGATGAGCTAAGGATCGAAGCTCTGCCCCTTTCCAGCTGCAGATATCGCAGGTGCGAGAAAAACTCACAAAAGTGACTCCGCAGGTGTGACCAAATGGATCGCAGGTCTGAGCCTGCATTGGTTCAGATATCACAGAAGTGACAAACCCTCCGCAGGTCCAGACCCCGCATCCGCGACAAAAGTCGTGCAGATGAGACCAACCCCCACCTAAGCCCCTCTTTGTAGATGCGGACTAGCCTTCCATAGAAGTGCCCTCACAGTTAAACACCTCCTCGTCGCGGGTATGACCTCCCCCCCCTCCCCCCACGTAGATGTGACACAACACACGCAAGGCCGACATCGCACCAGCGCACCAGATCACCGCAGGTTCGATCCCTGCAAGTTTAGCAATAGCAAACACTTTAAAAAATGTCTGAAACTAATTCGAAACTCATTCTAGCCCCAGTCTAAATAACCTAACAAGTATATTAACCTTACACGAACTAGCTCATAAACATCAAATATCAAGAATCAAACATCAAAACTCAAGAAGTTCAAATATTCATAAGTTCAAATTTCCAACTCTTAACTAGAAGCGCCGAAATAGCCTTGGGTTACCGGGGGTCCCAACCAAACATACGTACAAGTCCAAAATCATCATATAGATCTACTAGAATCGTCAAAATACTGATCCGAGGTCGTTTACCAAAAATGTTGGTCGTGGTCAACTCCAACAACATATAAACTCTAAAATCAAGATTTCTCTTTCAAAATGCATCTAAACTTTTTGAAAATCGAAACTAACCATACACACAAGTCATACATCATCAAATGAAACTATCTAAGGTCTCAAATCACGGAACGAAAAGCTAGAACTCAAAACGACATATCGGGTCGTTACCGCCAGCATCAACCTTGCTCTTTTTCTTTGATTTGACGATTAATACTTCTTCTTCGAAGTCATCATTAATAGAAACTTCTTTGCCCTTACCTTTTGTGGTTTAGAGACAGATGAACCTTCAATTAAATTAGTATTTTGCCTGTCATGCTCCATCTTTGTCCTAGCCTCTACCCTTATTTCGTAAGGAATAGCAGGCGATATTTGGTCCGATTTTGCATGGCGAGATTTCGATTTTATATTTTGCTCTTCTTGTGTAAATGCATTCAAGTCGAAACTGGATGTACCATCATAACTCGAGTGTTTCTGTGGACTTCTCCTTGTTGTTGCTTTCTTTGTCATTGTAAGACGAAATATGAGCTTGAGAGGAGATGAACAACGCCTGAAATTGTCTATAAAGTGCACTGAATTTAGAGAGAGAAAGAGTAAATTCTTAGAAAGAAAAAGGAAACGGTTTTGAAATTATTTGAAAAGGGGAAGAAACTGATTACAAGGGTGATATTTTGCGTGATAATAGGGGTGATTGGCTGAGAGATGTGGGGGAGAGTGGGAGGCGTGGTTTGAGCAAATGCTATAATTAAGAGTCATTTGCTACGAACTTGTATATAATAGACAAATTTATATATCAAGTTATAATTAAGTAATAACCTTTCTATCAGAAGTAAATAAGTTTTTAACGTGATATATATATATATATATATATATTAAAAATTCCTTTTAAGAAATGAGCTTAAGGGTGTGTTTGGTATAACTGAAAATGTTTTTCGTGGAAATGTTTTCCAAGAAAATGTTTTCTTGGAAAACAAGTGCTCCCTCCGTTCCAATTTATGTGAACCTGTTTGAGTGGGCACGGAGTTTAAGACAAAAATGAAGACTTTTGAAATTTATAGTCCTAAACAAGTCAAAAAAGGGTCAGAGTATTTGTGTGATTATAAAAGCTTCTCATTAAGGGTAGAATTATAAGTTTAAACTAAATTGTTTCCAAATTTAGAAATGGGTCATTCTTTTTGGAACGGACCAAAAAGGAAATAGGTTCACATAAAATGGAATGGAGAGAGTAGTAATCTTACTCATTTTTCGGTGTTTGGTATGCAAATTAAGGAAAATAACTTCTCAAGAGTATTCATAAATAATTAGGTACAATAAACATAAAATTATAAACTTTCGAACCAACAACCTTCCGAACCCATAAATTTCATAAATTTCTGAACCGCTAAACTTTCGAACCCGTAAACTCTATAATTTCTAAACCCGCAAACTTTCAAACACATAAACCTCCGAACTCATAACTTTGGAACTCGTAAAATTTTGAACCTGTAAAATAAAAAAATAAAAAAACAGAACTGACAATACAAAAAAGAAAAGTAAAAAACAAATTACCGGGGGGGAGGGGGTTGTGGCGCAAATAAATGAAACAACAACAACAACAACAACAACAACGGCAACCCAGTATAATCCAACTAGTAGGGTCTGGGGAGGGTAGTGTGTACACAGACCTTACCCCTACCCTAGGGTAGAGAGACTGTTTCCGATAGACTCTCGGCTCCCTCCCTCCAAGAACTCCTCACCTTGCTCTTTGGGTGACTCGAACTCACAACCTTTTGATTGTGAGTGGAGGATGCTCACCATTAGAGTAACCCACTGCAAATAAATGAAAAAAAAAACAGAAAATTGAAGTTGGAGGGGTGTTGGGGTTAGATGTAAGGGTAGATGGAGTTTTTGGAAAATGTTTTCCTAACTTTTTCTACATAAGTCATTTTCCTCCAATTTCAGGAAAATATAATATCTAGAAAAATATTTTTCAAACTATTTTGTATAACCAAACATTGAAAAATGGGAAAACATTTTGCGAAAAATATTTTCTGTAATACCAAACACACCCTAAGTCTTAACGGTGAGTGCTTGTGAAATAAGTAGACAAAAATCAAAATAATAATTAAAAGGTATAAAATATTTATAATTATTTATACAAAACGATTATCTTATATATAAACAATTATAAAATTTATTCATATAATTTATCGGTTTGGTTCGGTTATTTTTATTTTATTTTTTGTACTAGAATCAAAATCAAACAAAATATTATCGATTTAAAATAAAATAAAATAAAATAAAAATAAAACCAAATCAAGAAAAATATTAATTTTTTAATCTATTTGGTTCAATTTCCCGTTTGGATTGATTTTCCGTCAGATAGGGAATGCCCCTAATCTATCTATATAGAATAGGAGAATCAAAGCCATATTATTATGCCAAGTGTCAATACATAAATTAAACATGTGTCCAATTTTAGGACAAACTTCCAACTAATTTGGAGGTTCAAAAATAATAATTTAAAATAGAAATTTAAATATATGTTAATGCAGTTGAACTTATATGCTAATGTGTTCTGCGATTTTTTTAATTTGTTAAAAGAAGTTCAAAACGTTTAAAACTTCTTTAATTGGTTTACAGAAGTTCACAAACTTTAAAACTCCCAATTTAGTATACATCTACTTTGACTCCCACGTTTGTTGGTATAATATTTTTAATTTGTTAAACAGGTAAATAAAAAAAAAAATTACTTCGACCACGTTTGGAGTTACTCCCACGTTTGGAATTGAATAATGTGCAATATGGATAGATTTCAAAAATAAATCGGAAGAAACATATTTTTTTAAAAAATAACCACAATCATCTTCACAAATGTGGGTATCCCAACCTAACTCCATAACTTATAGATAACAATTAGATACTCAGTCTTTGAACTGAAAAGTCTTTTAATTTTTTTTTTTTAAAAAGCAAAAAATTCCACAAAGAACTGTATCACAAACACAAGCAAAAAGAAATAATTTCACCTCATATTCTCACAGCACATAAAAAAGAGAACCAAATAATAAAATAGCAATATACTGAAAGCAAAATGGAATTAATTCTTGAAACTATAATATATATATATATATATATATATATA
>AWOL01S0044509.1:15983-33551 GCA_000715115.1 Nicotiana otophora | reverse complement strand
AAAAAAAGAGGAAAAAAAAACCAATTTTGGTCCTTAATTTATCTAGTAGAGTTAATTTCCAGAAAGCTCCTCTTTCTCCTTTCTAATGGTTTAGATGTATGATGTTGGTGGTCGCTTTTCTGGTTGACTTCATATTACCCCGTTTCGCCTTGATTGGAGCTTTAAAAGCAAGATGCTCTTAGAGTCTCAATTAGCTACATACATACATAACTCAGTGAAAACAGACCAGGAATAATGGTCCTCTCTATGTGTAAACTGATGTTATTTGTGAACCTCCTGGACTTGCTCCTGTTCCCAGCTGCGGAGTTCCATAAGAAATATTAATCCCATCAAACTCTATCTTTATATTGCAATAGAAACTGGGCGGTGAAGGCCTCCATTCCATCTTTAAATGAATAGAGAAGTGAGATTTTGATTTCTTTCCATCAAAGACAAACCAACTTGTTTGGAGATACTTGTTCTTATTGCAGCTGGTGTTAGGTTGCGGCCTGATTTCTACCTAATCTGCTTATTCAGTCGTTTATTTTCTCCTTTTTTTTCATCTTCCACCCTTTTAACAGCAACATGGTTTGATCATAATAAGAAGGGAGAAGTGATGGTTATTTATTATTATTATTATTATTACGTTGTCTTTTGGGGATAGGAGGAGAGATTAGAATAGTTAGGAATAAAAGAAAAGAAAGAGTAATGGATATGTGTGAGAAAGTAAGACTTTTTGACTTTTAACTTGAACCAACTTCATCCTTAAGATTCTTGCCAACCTTTTTCTTTCACCTTCCGTCCTTACGACAAAAATGATCCTGGATGGTGTTAAGACTGGCTAGCAAGAAAATTGACATGCTTTCATGTTGTAGCAATTCATCTCCTCCTCCTCTATTACCTTCTTCCCGTTCCCCCTTCACATTGCTAAGCAGAACAAGCAGCTACAAGGCATCTCATCCTCCATCTTGACCCCCTTAAGGCCACATCATAATCCCTCACTTGTCATACGACTTAACCCCAGCTTGGACAACCTTCATCATTCCTCAACACAATCATCGAACTTTCCATCTACCAAGGGCCCAAAAAAGGAGAAAAAAAAAGAAAAAAGAAGAAACAGAATAGTGAAGAGGGATGAAGGTGAAAATGGTGGAGGATATGGTGGGGGTTTGGAGGGGGTTAGAAGAATGACGGTGGAAAGGGCAAGGTGGGGAAGGGCCAACAGAAAGTGGGAACTCGGTGTGGTAGTATCGCGAGGGACTTCAAATACTCCAGGAATACAATAGTGTTGAAGTTGGTTTGAGTGTGTTGAGTGCTAAACATTAAGGATGAGAACTGCCATTTCCTTGTATGTTTATGTGCACCACAAATATATCTGTGGTTGAAAACGATGAGAGAGCTCACTAGGGTAGGAAACAAAGCCAAAACCTTTGGGGATTAGAGGTTTTCCCAGAAGGAAACTTGGGCTAAAGTTGAAACTGGTAACAGTCTCTCCGAGCTGGGACTGAGCTGCTTGTCAGCTAGGCTCTCATGCACAACCCCTAGTTACTGCACTTCTGATTGGTATCTTGTTGTGTACGCTTGGCTATGCGATGCGTCCTGTGCTAATATGACTTCATAACCTCTAAGTAATTTAAAGCTGCAGCCAAAAAGGTTTGCGTTGTAAACATTGGTCTCCAGTCCTAATAAACTGGTGAAATCCCATTGTCGTCTCCTTTCCTTTATGTCGGAGAGATCTGAAGGATTTCCTGTTCTCGACCAATTAGTTCCACTGCTTTGCGTCATTTTATAATGGTGGTTGACATGTTATTATCTTTAACTCAAACATCATTAATGCATTTCTTTAAGTTTGTTTCAGAGAATTGGTGTTGGTTTTCAGTCTTGGAATACTTCTGCGCAATTTGACTCTTGGTTTTCATTGCAGGATTTGAAGTGTTTTGTGTTCTCCCTCATCTCACTCCATTTCAAGATCAAGCCTATTTAACTCATGCATTTGACGCTCTAAAATTTAGCAGGACATGCTTTGTTTCATGTTTTAAATGTGTTGAGTTGTGTATCCAGGAAGTTAGAGAAGTGAATTTGTATGATGCCGTTTGGGGAAGAAGTTTGTTCGTTGTTTTGCTTTTGTTAAATTAATGGAATTAGTTGTTTATTAGACCTTCTGCGAGTAAAGATAAGTTTTCTGTGTTTCTTTTCGTATCTTTCTCTGATTAATCTTGCCGTTACTTGTTAGGCGTTTCATAGCAACATGGAAGGCACGAGATTTTTTGTCATCTAATGTTCTTTGAGCTTTGGTTTGCCGTATTGCTATTGTTTTGCCATAACAAATGGACGTGGCGTGAGAGGTTGTTTTCTTGAGTATTTGATCGGCCTCATCTCAGAATCTTGTAATTGTCCATTCACTACACTAACGTCCGTTTTGGTGCCTTTGCTATTCCCTTCCCGATGCTTTTTTTTTTCTCATCAGAATCCCAGAGAACTCTAGAAAAGGATACAAAATAGCTAAAACATCAATTAGTATAGCCTAACGGTCAACGAAATTAAAATGAGAGATTCAGTTCAAATTCAAGCAGAGACAATAATAAGTCTTTAGATGATTTCTTCTTTTTTTTTTTTTTTTTTTTTTTTTGGTCTGAGCTTTAGTTGATAGTGTTATTTAGTACTTGTGGGCCCAACTTAAAGTCGGACAACTCTGTTTTATTATATTTTTGTTTTCTAAAAGAGAACAAAAATCAGAAGAGCTAGGTTTCTCTGGCCCTTCTTCGTTGTCAACGAGTGGTAGAGCGAATTCCGCGTAAGCATCGTACTTCCGCAACTCTGTCCATATTTCATCTTATAATTATAATTATAACATAACATCTAAGATTGTTAGGCAGAATTGAAAGAAACTAGAAGTGAATTTTCAACCCCTCAAAAACAAAAATAAAATTTGATTTCTTCTACTTAAAAGATCAGTATGCCACGTCTTCTTAATTATAAAACATAATCACGTTGATTAACTTAAAGGATATTAATTCCTGTATTGACAGAAAAATCTTTTAAACTAACAGGAGCAGCGATTACGAAAAAGTTAAACTTAATAGAAAACTCTTAACAGGTGAAGAAAAAATGACCATTTACTATGTCTATGTTCATCCTATCGTCGTATAAATCAACTTATATTTACGTCCAAAATTGTGGCGACATTGTTTAGGCAAAGAATGTATCTAGAGCACGAGGGATGTGAACACGATTTCAGATTTTATGGGTATAGGAATATAGTAAAAAAATAAATAATTCTATAGAATAAAGCATTTGAATAAGGAAATTCTCACGTCATTTCTCCAAATAGTCTCCAAATACTTATCCAAAGCAAAACTTAAAATAGATAAAAAATGCTCCTCAAGACTTGCATCCCTTCCTCCGCCATAACCACAACATCTCCACTCCTTTCCCTCACCAAATCCTCTTTACCTTTCTCCCAAAATCTCCGTAAAGTTTCAACCTTTCCACGCACTTCCAAAACCCCATCTCTTTATTCTTCCCCTAAAATGAGTTGGCTCAACAAATTGGGTTTTGGTGCAAAAACTGATAGTACAGCAATGGACTCATCTTCCTCTGCAATTGCACAAGGTCCTGATGATGACATCCCTGCACCGGGTCAACAATTTGCTCAATTCGGAGCTGGCTGTTTTTGGGGCGTTGAATTGGCTTTTCAAAGAGTGCCTGGTGTTACCAAAACTGAAGTTGGGTATACCCAGGGGTATTTACATAATCCTTCCTATGAAGATATTTGCTCGGGAACTACTTTTCATTCTGAGGTTGTTAGAGTTCAGTATGATCCTAAGGAGTGTAATTTTGACACCTTGCTTGATGTTTTTTGGGATCGTCATGACCCCACTACCCTTAATCGTCAGGTAGGTTTTTGAAAACTTTCATCGGTTTTATTTAATGATTATTGGTTGAATTATTGTTTTGTGGACTCTATGTTTTAAATTATCTTCTTATGTCTGGAAATATTTGGGGTTGAATTTTAGTGGAGAGGAAGTTTATGTTAAATCTTGGGCTTCCATGGTCTTCAATTTTATAGATTTGTTCTAGTTAAGGGCTTGTTTGATGTGAATTGGGAAGCTGTATATGGTCACTTCTTCTTTAATTTTCGTGCTCTCTTTTATACGATGGTGGTATCGGGGCTTGCTTTGTGCGCGCCTTGACTATTCTACCGGTTAACTTTGCCAACTAAGGCTTAGGCAGATGAAAAGAAATCACTTAAGGGTCGTTTGGTGGGGTGTATAAGAATAGTACTGAATATGGTGTATTACTAATGATGAGATTAGTTATGTGGAGATTATTTCTTATCCACTGTTTGGGTTGGTGTATTAAAAATAGCATTGCATAGGGGTGTATACATGCTTATCCATGTATTTAAAACCATGGTATTACCGTATTACTATGCCATGGTTTACTATGTATTAGTTATATATAGGATAATACCAAATAGGGCATGTATTAGTTATACATATGTTGAAAAACATTACCAAACTATGGATTAATAGTACCAAAGCTAATACATGTATTATTTTCGCCTAATACATCTTACCAAACGAACCCTTAGTGTTTTTAGCTTTGCCCAGTAAGGCTTAGGACTTGGAAGAATTTTCCTGCATTTAGCTGAGCTTAATGTTCTTTCTTTTCCCACTAAGCTTGTTACCTAACATGAGTCTTGGTGGGGCATTGAATAATATACATATTTGGGTGCTAATAACCAAAGCCAGGTCTTTATTGGATGCAAAGTAGTAGAAGCCTGTTTAACATAGTTTTATAGCCAATGAGAGTACCCACTTACCCAACTACCTTTTCTTGACCAGTAAAATGTCATCAAAATGCTGCATTTGCTTAAAGATTATGCCTTATGAGCATCTTTAAAGATCATTCTTTTGAAGATCTCTAAAGATCATGCCTTTTGAAGATGTTTAACGATCATGCTACTTGTAAACAAAAAAAGATTTCTAAAGGTCATGCTTTGGTTGAAGATTATGCCTTGTGATTCATACTTGATGGTTGGGTATCCAGTTCTTTTTTTGGGGGAAACCACATTGGTTTTTGTTTTATTTTCAAATCTTCTAAGGGGAGTGTCATAAAATATGGATTTCGTTCTTATTGAGTTTCACTATGCCATGAAATATATCAGAAAGCTTACACTGTCTCTTGTGACATTAAGTACCTAAATGGCTAAATAAGTGGGCAACTCTGCTTAAGTTTCGGGTTTATTGATTAGCATAGATATTTCCTTAGCAGCCTTCAAATTCTGTGTTAGGCGCTTGCTTAGTGGACTTTCTTGCTTAGGTTCTTTAAACAGAGATGAATGCTAACAGCTATTTGGACACTCCTTGTTAATTTTCTTTTTCTAGATGACTTATAGTCAGTTTGGCCAAACACCTAGGAAACTGGCCTGGTGACAAGCATCTTGAATTAAACTACTACAAATTGATCATTGTTCGTGACATATTGTTACTAACATTAACATTCACAAATACTATTCACAATTAACAAGATGCCAGGAACTAATGGCGGAGCCAGGAATTTCAAATTTTAAATTTCAGTAAGGAGGTTCAAAATATGAAGAAGTAAAGGGGATTTAACATCTACTATATATACATAAAAAATAATTTTGACCTAGTAGATATAGTTTCGGCCCCTGGCTCCGCCTGTGCCAGGAACACGATCAAATTGTAGCAATCTGGGTTACATATATCTCCACGTTTGATATTTCTGGTCACTCTTAGGTGGGTCAAAACCTTACTGCAAATAAATCCGTATTCATGGCATATCATCAAAGCTACAGCCTACAACGTAAGATCTACGTAGTTTGCACATTTGAAGAAGCATTGATGAGATGCCATGAATAGGATCTATTTGGAGTGGTTCTGAATTCTGATGGATGTATGTAGTGTTCCTTAAGGATCTTTATATAGGTGGTTTGAAAGGCTTAGCAAGAAATTACAATTAATTTGGTCTGATCCAATATTTATATTTCGGATTGACTAAATGAAATAACGGATTCAGTTTGTTAGCATAATGCACATGGAAATTAATGCATCTCCAATCCATTTATTTTCAAAATCTACTTTGTAGATTGCAAAATAAATTACTATTAATATCTTCTTTTTTTCATAAAAAAAAGTTACTACTAATTGATACATAATCTGCAAAATAAATTACTATTAATATCTTCTTTTTTTTTTCATAAACAAAAGTTACTACTAATTGATACATAATCAAGTAAGAGAAGAGTTTAGGTATTTGGCTAAGCTTTTGGATAAAAAAAAGAGTGATTTTGAGTAGTAGCAAAAACTCTTTTCTGCTATAGGTAAGAAGTGAACTTTGTAGCTTCTCTTGAGAAGCAAAAGTAGAAAATTAATTCTTTCAGTACAAAAAAAATGCTTAGCAAACATTTATATTTACCAAAATATTGCTCATATATTTAACCCGTTTATTCTCATCTATAAATACAATTATATGAGATGTATATGTTTACCATACTATCCCTCCTTAAAAAATAATTATATATTGAATGATATATTTAAGTCACATGATGTTTTGTAAAATTTTCAATAATATCACTTTGATTTAATTATGTTTATAGGGCAGTCCAGTGCACTAAGCTTTCGCTATGCGCGAGGTTCGGGGAAAGGTCAGACCACAAAGGGTCTATTGTATGCAGCCATACCCTGCGTTTCTGCAAGAGGTTGTTTCCACGGCTCGAACCTGTGACCTCCTGGTCACTTGGTAGCAACTTTACCAGTTACGCCAAGGCTTCCCTTCGATTTAATTATGTCTATATTGATTAAAGATGTTAACATACTTTTTTATTGAGATTTTAACATTTTAATGGAACAACAACAACATACCCAGTATAATCCCACAAGTGGGGTCTTGAGAGGGTAGTGTGTACACAGACCTTATCCCTACCTCGTGGAAGTAGAGAGGTGGTTTCCAAAGACCCTCGGCTCAATGACAACATTTTAATGGAATAAAATTGAAAAATCTTAAAGCCTTTTATACTAAACATTTAAAATTATTTATCTATTAAATAATTTCATTGTTCCTTGAGCCGAGGGTCTATCGGAAACAACCTCTCTACCTTCACAAGGTGGGGTCCTTCCCCAGATTACACTGGGTTTGTTGTTGTTGTTATCTATTAAAATAAATACTACTAATTGTAAAGTGAATCTTTGTATGTCTTTTTTCGTAATTTGGCACTGGAAGTACTTTTTTGAAATGTTGATCAAACACAAATTGCTTATGTAATGCTGATAAAATACTTCTCAAATGGATTGATGGAACACAAACTACTACTCGTTCAAAACACTTATCTGATAATCTATTTCTAAAGAAGTCGCTTCTCAAAATAAGCAGATTTTGGAAGCTTGACCAAATAGACCTTTAACCTTCTATGTTTCTCCATTGACAAATGACAAGTTTGCTCAATCCTATTCTGGGACTAGCTCCTGTGGTCTTTAGTACCCCACTATGCAGTATAAATCTCCGTATATTTGTTTCCGATGGTAACCTCATACTTGTGCAAGCCTTTGCTTCTGAAGCACATCTACCCCGGGAGTTTCTGAGTTTTTAGACAGATGTAGAAGCATTCTTGTTCTCTTAGTTGCCAGGTCTGAGATCTGGTCAATGAATGTCTTTTCCTGTGAACAGAAAATTTCTCTTTAATTGCTTTCAAGATGCCATGTAGAATTGCTGTTACCTTATTCAAAAAGAGATGCCAGGAAGAACTGAAGAAGAACTCTTTAAACCTCCACTGCAATATATATATATATATATATATATATATATATATAGAGAGAGAGAGAGAGAGCGCTTTACCATTACAGCAACTGCCACTTTGTTAGTAATGATGAACTATATAGTTCCAAGTAGTGCTTTTCGCCAGATAGGTTGTGTTCAGCAGTGTTGTTGTAACTTATCTAAGAGTTTGCTCATGCTGTTTGTAGGGTAATGATGTGGGCACCCAATACAGATCCGGGATTTACTTCTATACACCTGAGCAAGAGAAAGCAGCACTTGAATCCCGGGACAAACAGCAAAAGATATTGAACAGGAATATTGTTACGGAGATCTTGCCTGCTAAGAAGTTTTACAGAGCTGAGGAGTATCATCAGCAGTACCTTGCAAAGGGCGGTCGTTTTGGTTTCAGGCAGTCTACTGAGAAAGGTTGCAATGATCCCATCCGATGCTACGGTTAAGGCAGTTCTATTTGCAGGAGAAAATAAATGGATTTCCTGTTTGTTCTTGTAAGCTGCTATGGTTGTTTATAGGCTTGAAATTGTGCTTCTGAAGTAGTGTATTTAATCTACACCTTATTTATTTTACAGGAAATAGCAAACGGCATATTATTGCAGTTGCAGATTGTTTCATCTTTGCTAGTATGATTTCGAGTGAAAGCTCTTAATACAATCTTACATGACATAAACATTGTACATATTTGAAAGGCCATAGGCTGTTTCTGAGAATAGAAAAACCTTACTTTATAAAAAAAGAAGGTTCAGGAGTGGCTAAAATTTGACACACTTTTGTACTGGAGTTTGAGTTGTGACAAATGTTAGACAGTAACAACTCTAGAAACCTGGATAAAATGCAAGATGGTCAGAACCACAATGCGAACTGACTTGCTTGCTCGACAGTCAATTACAGTATCAATCCATAATTGAAACTTTATTCTAGATGCTGCAAAAATTATTTGGACCTTAAAAATTGATGCTCTTGACTATTAAGATTGATATTAGAATTGCTAGAAAAAATGTAGGGAAAACTGTAAATCACATATCACAACTCTGCAATTGGGTAGTTGTATTACTGAAATAGCTAACTACTACTACTACAAAGAAATAGTAGCTGATAACTAAGGAAAATGGGGGATAGTGGAAACACTGAGGAAAGGAAGGAAGGGGAGGTGAGAAGCAGAGAAACAGAGAAAGGGGATGCAAGAGTACAACTCTAGCAACAACAATTTGCTTAAACCACACATTGCAACACACGCCTTAATCCCTAAATCCCCTAGTCCTTTCCCAAATGTAGTTTGCTAACTCACCAAATGGGTCCTCCATTGGGGCCGCATTCATAACAATACCATCGATAAGAACCTCACCCTCAAGGTTCGAGTAGAGCAACACTAAGATCTTAGCATTGTCTTGTTCATCTTTGCATGTGTTAACAACCCAGATGAATTCTTCGCCAGAAGCTTCTATTTCCAAAGTAAGTTCTCGGTTCATTTGATCCACCATTCAGTCAAATAAGTTCGCATAAATGAACTTTGCAGATGCATCTCCTGTAACATTACCTGTTCCATATTTAAATTCTCGGCAACTTTATCCTTGGCAATTGGAGTTTTGCATTTTGATAAAAATATTGCAAAAGGGGGAAGTGCACAAACACCCGATTTCGGGCCATTGTGTAAGTTGTACCCTAAGTTCACAATCCACAACTAAAGTTCACTACATGCGTACAAGAAGTAGCACAATCCACATCTAAAGTTACAAATTTTGTATGTAGTTGGAAACTTCAGACGAAAACGTCTTAAGTACATACAAAAAATTAGTGCACTTCAGAGACGTGTCATAAGTGCATTTTAACCGCGTTTTTTACAATTACGATGAAAACGTCTTAAGTACATACAAAAAATTGGCAGAAGTAACCAGATTTTTGCAAGCACGTAAGACATATTCGTCGATAGTTCAGATTGCTTAGAAACAGAGACTTGTTCTTCGAATCACAACAATCCAACACACGATTCTAGGCCCAAACCTACTCCAAATAAGCTCAAATTTGAAACATATGTTCCAAATACCATAAATAACAAAACTCAAATCGTTAATTAGTCAAAACAACAAATGTAACAAATCCATTTTACAACTAAAATGGAGATGAAAAAGAAACCTTAAGCAGCAACAAAGAAAGGAGCTTTGCAACACCTCGCTACTGTAAAACACTGTAAACTATCTTACAACCTACTCACAACAACATGTAAACCAGTCATCACCTCTATTGTCACATCAATTAAGGAGGACGAAAAGCAAGAATAAGTAACTTGTCTGAAGTTGCCCGTACTTTTCTGTTAAACTTTTGTTAAAAAGTGNAAATGTAACAAATCCATTTTACAACTAAAATGGAGATGAAAAAGAAACCTTAAGCAGCAACAAAAAGGAGCTTTGCAACACCTCGCTACTGTAAAACACTGTAAACTATCTTACAACCTACTCACAACAACATGTAAACCAGTCATCACCTCTATTGTCACATCAATTAAGGAGGAGGAAAAGCAAGAATAAGTAACTTGTCTGAAGTTGCCCGTACTTTTCTGTTAAACTTTTCTTAAAAAGTGGGTACAGATTAAATGGAGGGCGACCAAACAAGGCGCCTCGTGGATTTTTTATTCATAAGGCCATTTTCCTATGCCTTCAATATATGAACTTTTCTGCTTCAACATAGCACCAGCACAAGGAACTAGTTTAGGAATCTTGATGATATTCCTAACAACCGACATTGCATCTGTAGGTTTCCTTCTACTTCATTCGATAGATCAATACTGGCACCAATTAGAAGTACTGCAAATGCTTTTGGATCCACTCAATCAACAATGAAAGTGAAGAACACATCCGCAGTTTTCTCCAACCAGCAGAAAAACATTGTTGCTCAAAAGCACTTTTAATTTTTGGCCGAACCCCTCAAATCCCCAAAAAGGGTGCCTTTTGGCTTTCCAAAATTTGGCCCAACTGGGTATTAAAACACAATAGCACAATTGATAATTGCACATAACAGGAGTTTTATATCTCCTAAACAGTAGCGGCAAGCCCAAAATAAAAGTTAAGACATTGAAATGGCAGCACATTATTAATCCTTGAAAGATCAAGAATAGTATCCTAACAGTGCTGGTATTTCTTGATCAGGGCATTCATCAATAAAAATAGAACAATTGTGCCTCAACCCGAAACAAAGTTGAGATCAGCTATAGCTATATGAGTCCACTGTTAACCACCAAAAGTTTTCTCTATATCTCACACTTAACCTGCACGAAATAAGATGATTCACCTTAGTTCAACTACTTCTACGCTGCCTTCACCTTCCGCAATCCTCCTCCTTTATTTGAACTTGATATTGATTACGACTTACGCCTAGCGAAAATAAGTTTAGTTGATCAGAAAATTCATACACCAAAAAAGGGAAAAAAGAATTACAGAAACTAAAAGAAGTTGTTAACAAAGAACAAATGAGTTTAATAATCAACACCAAGAACAGTCTCAACGTTAGAGGCAAGAGCTAAACTGAAATTCATGAAAGCCGGACTAGATGGAGCTCATGCTATTAGTGCACTAAAAATTGTAAAAATCAAATTTCAGTTTCCCTAAACATCCATGTGACATGCTGGTATTGGTTACATTGTTTTGAATCGAAGATAATGTTCAACAAAAGGCAGTGAAAAGCAGCATATTTCACCTTACATCTGAAGTACAACAGTAAAGTTCACATTTCTACGTGGAAAAAAGAAATCAGGAAATTTAGTCCATCATTTGCACCAGATAACTAAAGCAAGCATCTTGCATGGTAAACATGCTACGTGAATTGGAGCAACTTCAATTTGCATTCCTTCTAAAAGAATCAGAAGGTGGGCAGTTCATTCATTCAATAAGAAATTAAAGCCCATCGTCTGATCAGTAGTTTGGAATATCAAGCTGTAGAAACGTAAGTTGCTTGGACTCGGCGCGGGTGCCCAATGCATGTGTGAATCTAGAGGTCAGATCCTTCATGATCTAAATTTTAAGATACGAGGGTACAGATCCAGGTATAGATACGGGTTGGGAGATTCAACTAAAAATAATTCAAATATCTAAAAATAGAGTTGTAAAATATGCCTAAATTATGAGACATTATTTGGAAAACTCACACGGTGCCTAAATTTTTATACACAAGGTATTCCATTTTTTTACTTTTACCCTAACTTTTGTTTTGATTTAAGAAATTATTGTATCTGTCCTGATTTTCTCTGTAGATTTGGTCAAAGTACCCAAAATCGATTGACTAGATCAGCTACGGATCCCACACCCACACCCATGTCGTGTTGACACGGGTGCAACACCAAACTTGAAGAGTCCGAGCAACTTAGGTAGAAACCAACAAAATCAATGTAGATTACACAAACAAGATTAAACTAATCACTAAATTGATTCAAACACCCATCAGTATACATGACAAGAACTGAAGAGAATCAGCAAAAAGCATTAACTAAACACCCGTTTCATGTTGACTCAATGAAGAATTATACCTATGAGTTGCAATGGAAAGAGAGTGTAATGTAGCAATCGGTACAAGTTCACTACTTGATAGGAAATAGCCATTTGCAGATTAGATAAATGTTTCTTTTAAGGATGGTCAAGGCTTATTTCAGCAAGTCTAAAACTAAGAGGACGGATAAGTGTTAATTCCGTCATGTGGTTATACAACCATCTAAGTTATTCTACTATAGCATTCAAGACCAAACAAAAGCTATAAAAGGTAGGAAATTAAGCATAATGCAGGTGACAAGATACCAACATTCGCATAGTAGACATAAATGGAATAGTAAGGAATCGAAAAGTTGAAATGACATGGAAGTGCACACAAATATAAAATCATACTTTAAATATCAAAGTACAAAGGAATAGTCTTACACGAGTACCTCGTTAGTACATTCTCCCCAAGCACTTACGCGAACCACATCTACAATTCTTTTTCTTCAGATTACCATTTGCATCATAAACCTGATCAATCTGGTAGTTGTAGTCATAAGTAAGCTCTTCTAATGGAGCAATACTCTTGGAAGCGAAAAACATTATGTGAGGTACTCTCCTATCACCATGGTCATACATGACATTTTGAGCATAAAGGTTTGGAGAGCAGCTGTGGTTGATAAATCTTCCAACATTCCCATATCGTGCTGCATCAAGGGTAAAGCCATCTTCATCCTTCCTCTGAAAAGAATTTGACTCAACTGCGAACTTTTTATTCCTTTTGGGGGTTTCTTCATCATAGTTGCCAACATCAAACAAGTACTCATCATGATCTATTCTCCTTTCGGCTTCCTTTTCATCAAGTAACTCCCCAACATATTCACAAATAAAACTTCCAGATGATACATAGTCCCTCGACCTCAAACCCCATCCTCTTGATTCGGTCTTGAAAACCTCCAAGTGGTACCGTGGACCATGTTGGCTAACTCTATTTTTGCAAGAAGGAGGGCATTTGCAAGACGGACCACACTCGTAAACAAGAGGCTTTGCTCTAATAATAGAGCCTCTTGTGTTGAATGGAATCTCACCTCCATTCCTAGAAGCACAAGAGCATTGCTCAGAATCCGAGCATCCACTTGTGCAGCTGCAACCTTGAGGCATAGAGATGCAATACCAATCTGGATACTGCATGCTGGTAATGTAAGTGAACGGTGGGGGTCTCTCATCATTGATTGCATTGACAGCAGGGATCAGTATCTTCTCCTTTCCTTGCGAGATATCACAGTCCACAACAATCTCCCGCTGCACAAACTGCATAACTGATTTTGTTGCCTTATTAACATTTTGACGAAAGTGATTTACCTTGCCTAAATTTGCTGGCCGTGACACTAGTTCACAAGTAAGTTTTGATTGGGCAGAATTTCTTTTCAGTTCAAACTTGAAAATAAATTTTCCAGTTGAACCTCTTTCTTGCAAACACTTTGTCACAGTGTAAAGCCCTTCGTAAATGTATCTTATATCACTCTTTTGATCCTTCACTCTTTGTCGACTACGAATAACCCTCACCGGATATCCCAAGTCCATGGAGTTCTTCAAGGCAAGATTACCCCCTTCAAGCTTTTGATCTTCTACTTTCGAAGCAGAAACTTTTGGATTCCCACCTTGACCTACATAAATGAATGTTTGAGAAGATATGGCCTCATTATCATACCGACCAGAATCAATAATGGCAGTTGCAACATCTTTTCCGTTAATATTCACATAATCGATGCCCTTAAAATATTGGCGATGTAGTCCGATCATAACAAGTTCTGCCCTAAACCGGAATTGATCCCCAATTTCAACTCCAGGAACATGTCCAAAGGTCCACTCACAATTCACCCATTTATTCTGATTCTTCAAACTCACTGCTGCCTCTATAATGATATTTCTTTTAGACTGTCCTTCACGTTTCTCTGCTTTATCTTCTCGCAAAAGTTTAGAGTATAGGTCGTCAAAAATTTTCAGGGCCTCTCTAACTTTGTTTGCAGGCTTGCCATTCAAAGTATTTGGCACAAAAACTCTTAAAGGCTTGGCTGACTCAATCACATTCAGGGACTCTCTAACTTCGTTTGCAGGCTTGCCGCTCAAAGTATTTGGCACAAAAACTCTTAAAGGCTTGGCTGACTCAATCACATTCATAGCAATTCCAGAACTACTTTTGATCTCAGCATCAGCAGGACATTGAGTACCGCTTCCATTCGTTTGAGGAACATGCACGCCACGAATTTCAGTAAAATTCCATCTGTCCTCAACTTTTACACCCTTAGAAGTGGATGGAAATTCCTGGTAGATCTCAGCATCAGCGTAACACTGAATTCTGCTTCCTTTCGTTTGGCCAACAAATAGACCACAATTTTCAGGGAACTTACGGGTTGTATCAACTTTTAGGCGCTTAAATGTGGACGGAGATCTAGGATACTCATTGCCTATGCTCTGATGTAATCTCTCCCCAAGCATCTTTGAGGGACTTGTTTCCGCTAACACAGACGTCTACAAAGTAGGTAGAACTTAGAGCTCGTTTGGGTTAACTAATGATAAATAATTAATAAGCATTAAGTGCTGATAAGCATAAAATGCTAATAAGCACGTTTAAGTACTGGAATTGATTTTATAAATAAGCAGTTACGTGTTTGGGTAGAAATGCTAAAACTAATAATAAGTGGTTGATGTGTTTAGCAAAAAAATCCGGGTAAGCTATTCTTTTGGTAAAATGTCTAAAATACCAATAATAAATTTCAAAGCATCTTTGTCAGTAAAGAATAAAATAATAAAAATACTAGTCAAACCAAAAATGCTTATACGCTAAAAAATTATGAGTTGGGGGTGACCAACTTATGACTATTGGAAGATGCTGGCTTATAAGTTTTTGTATGTTTACTAAATGTGTAAATAAGCCAAAAGGCGTTTTTAAGTCAATTTGATCTCGACTATTCCATTGGGTACCTGCTACCTCCATTAACACCGGTACTGATTAACTTCGTCCACTAGGCTTGGACAGATGAGAAAAAATGACCTAATATTTTTTGCCTCTACTTGGATTAGAATCTGAGACATTATGGTTTACCTCCCATTGACCACTAGGACGGTGATGCTTTGACCAGTCTAGGGGTGGAAAACGGGCGGGTCGGGTCGGATATGGGCGGGTCGAAAACAAATAATGCAAAAACGAATAAATTATCCGGCCCGACCCATATTTAATATGGATAAAAACGGGTTAACAAGCGAATAATATGAAATATCCATATTATCCATGACCTCTTGAATATAATCTTTTTTGGAGAATTACTAGTCTCCCAAACGTGAGTAATCCTCAATTTGAAGCTTTACAAATGTAAAAGTTAAAGCAATTAGTTATCCATTGGTTATCTATTTTTTAAATGGATAATATGGTTCTTAACCATATTTGACGTATTTTTAAAAAGATCATTATACAACCCATTTTTAATGAAAAATATGGGTGAATAACTATTTTCTTTTAACCATTTTGGCACCACTAGACCAGTCTATAAGCTTACCCAAACACCCTCTTAAAATCTTTGTAAAACCCAGTTTTACCGAAGACGGTATAGCAAACAACTTGATGATACAACAAAGTATATTACAGGAAATCGAAGAACACGATTATTAACACCTAACAAGACATGGCATTATTAATGTTAAACATCGACCAACAAGATGTTACAGCAAAAGAAAAATAGCAAAATTTTTGAAGACAAAGAAGATAATTGCACGAACACCACATTACAAGCAACGAGGTAGAGCAACGAAATTCAAATTAGGGCTAAAGGATATTGAAAGTGAAACCTGAATCCAGAACAGAATTTAGAAGTCATTGAAAATGGCAGTTGAAAACTTGGATTTGGGAGGGAAACGGTCTTCTAGTAACAAATGCTAAAAAGGAGGTGAAATAGAAGCATCTACTGGAAAATTGGTTATAGTTTAGCTGATTGACACAAAAAATATTCTTTATTAAAACTATAAATTGGTTATAACTAACCTTTTCTGCAGAAAATAGTGTTGGATAATCGACAAGTCAACAATTTTTACTAAGGGAAAGAACAAAAAGCAGTTAGGGGTTGTTTGGTGGGTGTACAAGGGATAATAGTTTCGGGATTAGACGTGAGTTTATTTTATTTCGTATTTGGTTGAATTTTTGAATTTGGATTAACACTTTCAGCATTAATTTCTACCACTAAGTATAATATTATTCTATCTCACATTGAGGGTAACATAATAATCTCGAGATTACTTATTTCAGAATAAAACACTACAATGACAAAAATGTCATTCTCCAAGGCTCTTCCCCAAAATTTGTACCAATTTATCTAGTATATACCAAATACATATTTTATATTATACCCGATATATTCCATTTTTAGTCTCATGAACCAAATATCTGCCAATAAAAATATATTTACTAAATAATCTCGTCACTATTTAATTCCCATATTATAATCTCATCGTTGAACACTCTTTCTCTTTCTCTCTTTCATCTCACATTGTAACGTCTCTTTCTCTTACAAACTTCCCAACCGCTGACGGCTCTATCACTGGAAAACCAGCTAAGTCCGCTCCCTCATCTTTCTCTCTCTCTTCCCCTGGTTCTCGTTGTTTTCTTCTCCTCTCCAGTTTCTCTCTCTCCTTCCTTTCTTTGTCGCTCCTTCTCTTCCCTTATTCTTCCCAACCTATTTCATCTTCTTTTCTCTCCCTAAACTGGGGCCTGTCATAGCAGTAGAGGCCACCCCTTCTTTTTTTTTTCCTCTATTTTTTTCTTGTTACCGGACTGTTATGACCCGAAATTTTTCACCGACGGGACCGTAATGACGCCTAACATTTCACTTGCTAGGCAAGCCAACGCTAGAGAATCATTAAACCAATTCCTTATTTCGATTCAGTAATTAACAATAATTAACTAAGATGAAATATAATAAGTGCGAAATATCATAAAACTGTATTAATTACTACCACCCGGATCTGGAGTCACAATTCACGAGTATTCTAGAATTTACTAAAAGTAATAATCTGAAAGAAATACAATTGTCTGAATGAAAGAAACAGTAGAACAGAAAAGATAGGCGGGGACTTCAAGGACTGTGAACATCGACAGATCTACCTTGAGTCTCCGGATAGCGGACCAATAGCAAAATCTCGATCAGCCCGAACCGGTATCAAACTCTGCACAGAAAGTGCAGAGTGCAGTATCAGTACAACCGATCCCATGTACTGGTAAGTGTCGAGCCTAACCTCGGCGAAGTAGTGACGAGGCTAGGACAAGACACCCACATATAAC
>AWOL01S0044509.1:0-14391 GCA_000715115.1 Nicotiana otophora | reverse complement strand
ATATAAATAAATCATGCATGGCATCACCCTTCGTGCTTTACACTCTTCCTCACAATTCACAGAATCAATAACAACGGATGGAGATAAGTTCACAAATAGATCAATATTTCATCAATGATTACTTTCACAATTTAACATCTCAACCTCGAATCAATATTCACAATTTTATCAACCTTGGTGGAACCGGATATAAGTCTCCCAACAACATTTCAACAACAACAATAAGCATGTATAACAAGATTTAAGACTACAAATTTGCAAGAATGGAATTTCACTCGCATGCTATGACTCGATCACAACGCATAGATTTCGTTACCTCAATTATACATCGTATTCAACAACAAAACACGTAGCAAATACTCACACAATACATATTTCCTCAAGCTAAAGTTAGACACGACACTTACTTTGTTCCGAAGGCCACTTAATTCTCAATCACAGCTTTTCCTTTGGAATTCACCTCCAAATCACTCGTATCTATTCAAAATGACTCAATAATATCAAACATTGCTAAATAAATCAAGTTTAATGAATAATTACAGATTTTCCAAATTTTTCCTCCAAAAAGTCAAAAATCGACCCCGGGCCCGCTTGGTCAAAACCCGAGGTTTGAATCAAAATACATTTACCCATTCACCCCCGAGCCCAATTATGTAATTAGTTTTGGAATCCGACCTCAAATTGGGGTCTAAATCCTTAAATTTTCGAAATCCCTAGTTTCTACCCTCAACCCTAATTCTACCATGAAAACTCTAGATTTTAGGTTGATAATTCATAAAATATAATGGGTAATTGAAAGAAAATCATTTAGAATCACTTACCAACAATTTGGGGAAGAAATGACTCTTGAAAAATCGTCTCTCACCGTTTGGTTTTTGAGAAAAATAAATTTTTGGCTAAAATCCCGTTTTGGATTCTGTTAAGTGCTGGGCGACAGTGTTCATCGCGTTCGCAAGAGCACTGTCGCGTTCGCGAAGGGTACTGGCTGCCAAGCCTACACGTTCGCGAGACCCAGCTCGCGTTCGCGATGGTTACTCCCCCTGGCCTTCGTGTTCGCGAGGCATTGCTCGTGTTCGTGATGAAGGAACGGCTGAATCCCCCTCCCCAATGCCTAACACTACGCGTTCGCGATTGGCTTGTCGCATTCGCGAAGGGTAACGCCCCCATCGCTTCGCGTTCGCGGACCAAGCATTCGCGTTCGTGAAGAAGAAATCTTCAACTGCCCAGTTTACTCTTCGCGTTCGCGAGAGTACCTTTGCGAACGCTAAAAAGGACATGCCAGAACACCTGCTGCAGCAAAATACCAGATTTTCAAAGTCCAAAACATCCTGTGGCCTATCCGAAACTCAACCGAGCCCTCGGGGCTCCAAACCAAACATGCACAAAAATCTAAAAATATCATACGAACTTGTTCGCGCGATCAAATCTCCAAAAAATACTTAGAACTACGAAATTAGCACCAAATCAAATGAAATTCTCAAGAACACTTTACAATTTCTATTTTCTCAACTGGACGTCCGAATCACGTCAAATTAACTCCGTTTCTCACCAAATTTTACAGACAAGTCTTAATATCATAATGAACATGTACCGAGCTCCGAAATCAGAATACGGACCCGGCACTAACAATGCCAAACATCAATCAATTCTTAAAAATAATTAATTTTCATACTTTTAATTTTCATCAAAAAATCATAACTTGAACTAGGGACCTCCGAATTCGATTCCGGGCATACGCCCAGGTCCCATAATCCGATACGGACCCACCGGGACCGTCCAAATACGGATCAAGGCCTGTTTACCAAAAATATTGACCGAAATAAATAAAAATTAATTTTTAAGGCATAAATTCTTATTTTCATCAATTTTCAACATAAAAGCTTTCCAGAAACCTGCCAGGACTGCGCATGCAAATCGAGGAGGGTAAAAATGAGATTTTTAAGGCTTAAGAGCGCAGATTCGAGTTCTAAAATATAAGATGACCTTTTGGGTCATCACACAATCGTACCGCCGAAAACCTACAGAAAACTGACCCAGATCCGAGGTTGCGCACCACATACCCCTCTTCTTCCTTTCCCTTTTTTTTTCGAAGGCAGACTCTAGAGTCTCAAGATTTCATGTTGAGCAGGACCAAGACACAATACTTGGGGTACAAGTTCAGTGACGTAATCCTGGAAGAGAAAATAGAGGTGAGGCTCGATACACAAGGCATTCCCAAGAGAGGAAGTTTCAGGTACCTTGGGTCAGTAATACAAGGAACTAGGGAATTGATGAGGATGTTACACATCGTATCGGAGTAGGACGGACGAAATTAAGACTCGCTTCCAGTATCCTGTGTTATAAGAATGTGTCACTTAAACTTAAAAGGTAATTTCTATAAAGTGGTGGTTAGACCGACTATATTGTATGGGGTAGCATGTTATCCAGTCAAGAACTCTCATATCCAGAAAATAAAAACAGCTGAAATGAGAATGTTGAGATGGATATGTGGACATACCAGCTTTGATAAGATTAGGAATGAAGTTATTCAGAAAAAGGTGGGAATAGCCCCTTGGAGGATAATATGCGAGAGGCGAGGCTGAGATGGTTTGTGCATGTGAAAAAGAGAAGCATTGATGCCCCAGTTCGGAGGTGTGAAAGGTTTGCCATAGAGGGTATAAGAAGGGGTAGAGGTAGACAAAAGAAGTATTGGGAGAGGTGATTAGGTAAGACATGTCGTAACTGGAGCTTACCGAGGACATGTCCCTTGATAGAGGGTGTGGAGGTCGAGAATTAGGGTAAAACGCTAGTAGGTAGTCGAGCATTTTGCTCTTTCTTTATCAGACCGGTAGCATTAGTATTAGTATGATATCCCTTTTACTGGTAGATTACTATCTTTACCTAATGTTTGATTGATATCTTTTGCTTTTGTTTTCTTAGTTTCCTTTTGTTGTTGTTATTGCTTGTGGCCTACGATTTTTTTCATATGTTCTCTAGCCTAGGGTCTATCAAAAATAACCTCTCTGTCCTCCTAGGGTAGGGGTAAGGTCCGAGTACACATTACCCTCCCCAAACCTCACTTGTGAAAATTCACTGGGTTTATTGTTGTTGTATTATATCTTATCATCATAATTCCGGGATAATTTATTCCACAACTAAACAATCCTTTAAGGTCGTTTGGTTAATTTTGAGATAGACAAGGATATCCCATAGGGTTAGCTATCCCACCTTCTATATGGAATAGTTAATTAAACTTGTACCGATATTAGTTAATACCCATATTTAAACATGAGATAAATACAATTCCAAATTCTATTCGAGATTGGTATTCATAAGACACTTAGTTGCAATGTATGCATATGTGTTGTACTTATGTGCAATTCTCTCGTTATTGATTTCTTGATTAGTATTATAGATGCCATATGGCGTCTAAACATCAAGTTATTCCTCTAGAAATAAAGGTAACATTGAATATAAAAGATAATTTTTATCTTTAACAACCAAATAAGACTTAAAGATATTGTTATAGGTGAATAACAACCAATACTGTTATTATAAAGATGTTTGACTCCCTCTCTATATATAAACAATACGGTAATGTTAATTTATATAAAACACTAGTATAAATATATTAAATAATGAGAGCGAGGACACAAGACATACCTTTAAAACTATCAGTTGATAATGCTCGAGACTTTATGCGTTTGCCCAATTGAGAGAACTCCAAAGTTTAGATTTCGCCTGGTTGACAGATAATGATACAAAAAATGAAAAATACATTACAAATAGAAAATAAAAATAAAATTTATAAGATTAAAATATATCTTCCATACTAATATAATTATAAATAATAAAATAGCATTAAAATTATTATGGGATACAAATTCACTATAACATTTGAATAATCCAAACAATAAATGAACGAGCATCACATTTTGTTAAAATTGAAACAACGGGTTCAATCAAAACTAATATTTTCCATACGAAATATAAATAGTAAAAATCACTAATTTTTTTTTTTAAAAAATTGCATTTTGATACATTCTAAAGTATACTTGGCTTCAACAATAAAAAAGCCTCAGAGCGTGGCGTTTCTCAAGGGCCTCATCCTGGAGCAAGCCCTTTGGCGAGGTTCTAAGAAAGACTTTTAAAATATTGATAAAAACTACTTATGAATGAAGTTAATGACATTATTGCACATCCTTTTTTTTTTTACGAGTGTATACTCAGGGGCGGATCTAGCTTAGTAGGTGGATGTAATAGGTTCCCGCGAACCCAATAGCTTTTGCATATATTTTATATATTTATTAAAAAATACACTAAATATCTATAAATATTTGATTATATATAGAATATTTAGTGTATTTTTTAATACATATATAGAATATATGCTATGACCCAATTACTTATTATATATTTACTTGAGGTTGTTGTAGTAACTCATAAACTTCAAATCTTGTATCCGCCTACGTTACACTAGGTGCTGAAGTTCGGAGAAAGTTGATGCAGTGGCAAAATACTAGACTTTGCAAGCAAAGGAGTGTAGAGATGATAACAAGACAAGTGATCCAATGTCTTGTAGTATTTTTTTTTTATATTTTAAAATCAAAGTAGTATATTATTTTTTATTATTTATCCAAATTCGGATATGTCAACCATAGGGTATAAATATTTTATTTTTTAAAGTTTAAGGCCTCTTATTAAAATTTAGCTCTAGGTGCTCAATGTTCTTGAACCGCCTCTCATGATCATAAATTAACAAAGTTATGCCCACATATATTCTTCCATGTGCATAAACTCAGGGAAAACTAAAGAACTTCATGACATCAAGAAAATCAACAACTTACCTGAAGTAGAATTTTACGTTTTGGCTTCCAAAGTTCCATAATAAGATTTAAAACCTAAAACTACACAAACCTAAAAGGTTACCCATTAATGGCTGAGAGAGGAAGTAGAGAACAATAGTATGCCATTAGTAGGCTACTATTTATATAAATTAAGGGGAAAAAACCCTAGGTATTAGGTTGGTTATACCAATTTAATAAATACATGACACATGACTTTATAAATATGGTCATTATAACTAAATCATAGTTAATTAATATATCGAGAACTAAACTATAGTTAATTAATACATGTAGTGTAGATAAGTTTGCAATGCATTAGGTTCATGATCAAATTGGGTCTCTTAGGTTTCCTAGTTAGGTAAAACTGGCGTAATTTTAGTTTCCACTTTCCTTCTTTTCTTTTTGTCTTTTATTCTCCAATTTTGGATTTGGATTTTCAAAATTCTTCCTTTCAAATATTGGGTTCCACAAATAACTTGAACTCTAAGCAGTGCAAGCATCAATAATTTATACTACTGCGTTTCTCTAAATTTTACATGGAAGATATTTACGGTCAGATCTCTCTTTAATAATATTTATATAACAATACTTCACTATAAAAGTCAAATTACTTTTGAAATTAATTTCTTATAACAACTTCTACCTATAATAGCAACATTCATCTTTATAACATTGCACTCTTTGTCAAAATATCCTTCTATAACAGCCAGGTAGAATTTCTAAAATTACCAACAATAAGTCTAGAATTTTTTACCATATATTTTGAAACTGTAATGCACCAATTTATGATATTATACTAGTAATTAAAGATTTCAATTAATTTCATTAAAAGATATGCAAGTAAATTTTCGTTCTAGTGCACAAAAATTTTCATTGTGCATAACATCTAATATTTAAATATCTGCACATATCTTTTCTGTTCTCATCTTGCATAAGTTTAAGATTTTAAGAAATACTCACTATAATTTAAGTCTTTTGTTGGATGCAATATTTCTTGTAGCATATTAAAGTATTTAAGTAAGGGATTTGATTCCTTGATTAGAATAATTCATATCATACGGGTCTAAATATCAAGTTATTCCTTTAAAAACAAAGATAGCATCGTGTCAAACAAAGTTAATTTTTTTAATCTTTATATGTAAAATTTAAATAGGAAAAAAAATTATTTTTTATATAATTTTTGTCTATAACAGTCAAATAATATTTAAACGTCAAATAATATTATAGGTGTATAACAATCATTCACTATAAAAATTACAAATGAAACAAACAAAGTAGTTAGAGAGGTTCGACTGTATATGTGTTTACATTAATTCAGACAATTTAATCTAATGAACTATAAATTAAATTGAGAATCCTATCTATCTATCTATCTATCTATCTATCTATATCTATATTTATATTAATATTTTATAATTATTATAAATGCACGAATGTTACAAAGCTAAATATTAAACAAGAAACATGTCCTCAAAAGGTTGAACGATTTTTATACCCTTAATTATTTGCATTAATTTTCACAAGAAATCATAAAGAAGAGGACACAAGTAAAAATACTACACCTTAATCTAAGTTTCACATGAACGCTAATATTTAGATACGTCAAAACTAAGTTTGGGACTTCGAAATCAAATAAATCACTTAATTTGATTTGCATAAGGTTGTGGTATGTTAAATTGTTAAGGCATACATCAGCTGATAAATTGTATAATGTTGTGGGATTTCCATTAAAACTGAAGATTTAATGAAAAATCGGAAATCTATTGCCATTCTTGTACTCTTATTTGTTTTTTGTGTGGAAGATTTGCTTTGACTCGTCGGTCCTTAGCATTTTAAGCCACTTTCTGTTTGTTATCTTATTCTTGGTAGCTTGTGATCTTGCTTGCTTTTTCTATGTGTTTACTATGTACGATAAATAAAAATATCTTATTTTATGACGTCGTATTTCTTTCATTACTATTTCTTGCTTTTAAGGATGAGTGATTCGTCTATTGGTCTTGTGATTTGACAACACAGATCTATGAGGGATAAACTTTAGAATCGCATCATAGATGGAAATAGGAATAACTGTGGAGCTAATGGATGGAAATAAAAATAACTATGGAACTAATTCAGACCTGATCACAAGTGCTAATATTGTGTCGTTAGATGTCTAATCGAGAAATACATGGAGCAGAAGTGTTGTTTTACGACTTCTGGATTTGACATAGGTGTAATATGCTATTTTAAAATTTATTTCTAGCCTCTTGTACATTTTTTGTTTTACGACTTCTTCTGAATTTAACAAGTCCATCCCATCAAAGTATTTAGTCTTACTTGCAATTAGGTATAAAATAATTGAATTTTGTTGTTTCATAATTAATCATATGGTCTGAAGATATAAAATTCGTATATCATGAAAGGAGTAACTCATTTTCAACGTAAATATGGGTTAGTTGCATTAAAGTCGATTGTGCTGATTGGTGAATTTGCGTTCATCCATTGGTTCGACTTTTGTACAAATCATTATTTTTTTATCGATTAAAGGATCAAATATTAACTATTTAATTTAGTCCGGAAGAGGTGCGATATGTTTGTATATATTGCAATACTAGGCTACAAAGCTAAAGTGTGTCGTTCCTTTCTTGTTTACTTTCCAACTAGTTTCACACTTATAATATTTTTTATAATAACTTTATGTTTAAGTTAGCATAACACCTATGATTTTTAATTTTTTTGTCCATTACTGGATTTGACGGAACTATATTGGTAATTCTAGTTAATTAAATTTTAGTTTTCAGTATATTTAATAAGCATATTTAAATCTTCGATGAAAATTAAAAGCGCTCACTTTTGATAACCTTATGGGATCAAATTAAAATAGCTAAGGAGTATATTTAAGGGTCCAATTTGAATTTATTCTCTCACATTTTAGGTTAGTGTTTTTACAAAAAATGATCAAAGTTATTTTTATGAAAAGTGGAGCAAAGTAAAATAATTTTTATATAACAAAAGAAAGAATAATGACTTTGAGGTAATGGGCACAAAGCTGAGTGACCACCCATAAAAGTTACTCGTAAATTAACAACTAAATATACTAAGGGTTGGAGACAAGATTAAGGAGGCCTAAAGTTATGATTTCTCCAATTGTCGGAATCCTTTCCGCTATGTCTCCGATAATATCTCTTAAGTATTCTCTACTAATCGTGAACACTTCAGGTGTCGTAATTCTCTTTCGAGCAACTACCACAATTTACTAGACATATTCTTTTGAACTACGCTAGCTGACACTAGTTCACCAAGGTTTCGTTATTTCTAATCCCGCCTTTAAATCCTTCGTATTGATTTCTCACAATGTTAGGAGTGAGGTTGTTCAACAACTACTTAAATATGTACCCTCTCTCAAGCAATACACACTAAATAGGTACAGTCAATTGATGGCCATTCAGTCAACAACAATAAACACGTAGTTGAATAAGTAGAGAAATCCAACGACTCAATTATATAAAAACATAACAAGAATTTATCATACAAAATGTTCCATCAAAACCCTAGATAACAAATTAGATATTCGTAATAGTATGAAAAACTACAATACTAGAATTCATAACCAATAATGAAAAATAGGAAGAAGAAAGTGAAAAACTCGTAGAAGAATTCTCCGCCTTGCTTCTAGCGTGTTCTTGCCTTCCTAAAGTCTTCTTTCCCACAAAAAGTGGCTAACTATCATATTTATATAGTTTAGGGTTGAGTTGGGGCGAATTTAGCTTCTCCTAATTTTGATTGGAGAAGCTGATTTTTCTGCTCCGGTCCCAGTCTAGCGAAGCGAACCTCACTTCGCTGTCCAAGATTTTTCTCTTGAGCTTTTCTTTTGCCGATTGTTCTCCTATTTGATCATTTTCCGCGCAAGTTCATTCCTACACATAAGAAACACGTAACAAGCATATTTTCACTTCAAAAGCGGTGTGAACTCCTTCACAACCCCACACATAAACTCTTGCTCGTCCTCGAGCAACTTAAAATTAAGCACATAGGCAAGAAACACATTTGAAAACATACTCAAACATCACACCAATGACAATGGTTTATATCAACGCTTAGAACCGAACATATGCACTCTTTATACATTTTCACAAGTTTTAAACTCATGCCAAGATTATTTAATATATTCATGTGACTCTTTCTAACATCTTCATTTCAAAACTTAACTCCAATATATTCTACATTATGACTCGCTCCTTGTGCCAACTCAAAAATCAAGGTCTCTGCCAATCCTTTGCAAATCATGTGCCCTGATCACCAACAAACCACGTAGAGAAAGTAGTCCACACACTCAAATATAACTTTAAGTATATTAAGGGCTCTCAGATCGAAAGATTTTGCTCACTCTCACAAAGAAAATCTTATGCCACCAAAGCTCGTACCATAGGTTTGCCCGTAGTGTAAGTCTCTACTAATTTAAGCTCGCAAAGTCTAGGGTCAAGTAGGACTTTATAGGTTGTAATGTAAGCTAAAGAACATGTAAGATATATTTGAAAAAGTACTGACTAACCTTCCTACTCACTTTAATACATCACATTTCGCTTCTAAGCATTTTTTTTGTCATGACCACTTCATTGTCTTGCCATGAAACCAGACACATTTAACCCCTTCTTCATTAAGCACTTAAAATATAAATGTAACTAGCCCGAATAAAGATACGAGAGGTGTCATTAGTTTTTTTTCATTCTCTCCTTAATTTGGTATTTTCGGCTAATTCTTTTGTTTTATACACAAGTGCACCTTGTCGGATTATTTTTGATTCCGGTCAAAAGCTACCCAATCTCTTTCTTTACTCTTCTAGATACTTAGGTGATTTTGGAGGTAAAGGCCCAACAAGATTTGATTAAGAACAAAGGGGATTCGACTTGTAATGTGGTTATCAAAGAAAATATCTACAGGCTCGAAAGGGATGACTACGGATAATATTAGTATTGGTAGGCAAATAGGCTAAATGGTCAATCAAGGAAAGCCTATATCACTTCCCAAACTTACAAGACTTAATCATTTCGCTTTGACTCACACATGTGGTAAGTTCTAGACTAGCAAGGATGGCACAAAGTACACTAAAATCTTACCTCACACAATGTACACGGCTCACTTAGGACGGCTCGGACCCGACTCTCAACTAAAAGCAAACAAGCACAGTCATTATAAAATTTAAGCACACAAAAATTAATCACAAGAGTCGAAAGATGAGCCTCGGTATCAAAAGAAATCCACACATATTGTCAAGGTATGTAATTATAAAGATCATGAAGAAAGTACTTAGTGCAAATGCTCCACCTCTAAGCCCCGATATAAAATATGTCAAAAAGCATATATATTCAAGTTCTTCCCGTTCCATTATCAGTTCAAAAAGAAAAACTAAAAATCTTTTTGTATTTGTTTTAGACTTTAAACCCTCAAGAAAACTGTCTAGGAAATCTATCCTCAGAAAAAGTCCAAAATATTTTAAAAATTCTACCTGAAAAATCTACTACCCGGTTCATAGAGTCATCCATTAAAAAATACCGTGGCCGTAAGAAAAATCAAGAGGGATTATATCTACCTAATTATTTTTTTTTCAATATGAATAAAATAACACAACTAAAATATCATAGGAAATCGCCCAAATAGTCTCTTTAACCCACACTCAAAATTGTTCATTGTACCAAATGCACACCCATAAATACAAGAGGATAAAAGAAACTCCATGATAGGCCAAAGACCGATGCATTAGCAGCTCATGAGGTATTCCGACTTCTTTCGGACATAGTTCTTTGTGCGGGAACCCCACACTTAGTTCTAACTATCTCACTTGCTTTTGATTTCTTCCAATGGCTTTCTTTCCATGCTCATAGAAAATAAAAGATGACACTACAAAAGAAATACAATTAAAAAAAAAGCAGTAAAGTCGGGTTGCCTCCCAACAAGCGCCTAATTTGACGTCGCGGCACGACGTGAATCACTTTCTGTCTCCATCTCGAGCTTATGAATGAACCCCAACTTTTGATTCAAGCTTATGATTATGCTCTTGGGGCGGTACAATTTTTTTGAGCTAAAGTTTAAATAAATTTTCATGCACTTTTTGGCTCTCAACCGAGGATTGTCATCTTGCCTAGACGGCCTCGAAAATTTCAAAATATATGCTCATCGACCTCTACCCTTGACTCTTTTTTATGCTCATAAGAATCAATTCTCATTTCACCATCCGAACATAATGTAGAGAAGTGTTTAGAATGAGGTCCAACATGCTTAAATATCTGAACTTCAAGATTTTCAACCTTCTCGATACAAATTACACTCGAGTCAACTAAATTTGTATCCTTAATGTCCTTGCCTGACTCTAGTATCATTTCTTCAACATTGACATCATCAAATTCTAGCTGGTTAGAGTGTTGGTGTTGTACTCTAGACTCCTTCATTGGAACCTCAATTTATGTCTCTAATGCACACTGCTTCTGGCTACTATCTATAATATTAACTTGTTGAGCATTAATATCTTCAACTAGTTGGCTCACTTGAGCCTCCAAGTTATGAATAGGTGACTCTTGCCTTTGGATAGTATCCCATTGCCTTTGTATTTGCAGTTGTTTCTCATTACTTCGTTCCATGAGGCACTTTAACATATATTTTATCTTCTTCAGGTCAGCTTCCCCTGGTTCTTTGTTCATGTTAACCTTATAAGAAAAAGTAGAACCATTATAATAAGGAGCTGGGGAGGATAAATAAATACAAGCAACACCATAAAAGTGATCAATTTGACCACCACAAACATCACATACATTCCACACATAAGATGGAGTTGGTACACATAACTCGCTTTCGGAAATATTTTGACAATTTTGCCATAGGTGATTTCCTCCACAATAAGCACAAGGAAGATCAACAGTAGAATTACTAACATTGGAACTCCTATAATTACAAGATGCCATGTTTCTTAAATCAACAAGTAAAACTAAAATAAAAAAAATCAAATACTAGAAAATAAAATAAAAGTTCAAACTTGAAACCTAGCTATATTTATAGCTATAACTGCACCGTTAGTTCCCCGGCAATGATGCCAAAATTTTATCACGCCCAACTCTAGTTCTAAAAAGGATAAGCGTTCACTGCAAATATAATCCGGTCTAAAAGTTCGGAGTCGAATCCCATAGAGAACTAATGTTTAGCTACAACTTCTCACTATCACTAAGAAGACAAGTTTGAACAATTTCTAAGTTATAAATATAAAGATTTTTATTTTAAACTAATTAAAATTAAAGGAGTAAATTAACAACTAAAGATACTAAGAGTTGGAGATAAGATTAAGGATGCCTAGAGTTATGATTTTCCCAATTGTCGGAATTCTTCCCGCTATGTGTGACTTTAAATTTGATAATTAATTCTATGTTCTAAGATCTCGAAAAGTACTATTTATCACTCATCGACTTGCGTTCACAGTCCGTACAATGTTTCGAAAAATGTTTTGTATGAAACATTGATTAAAATATGAAATAGAGCCTTAAAACTCAACTGAGTTAATTTGGTCAATATTTTGAGCAAACAAACTAGGATTAGTGTTTTAACAGTTCTGGTAGATCCGTATCGTGATTTGGCACTTGGACGTATGCCCGAAATTTAATTTGGAGGTCCCTAGCTCAAGTTATGGCCATTTAACGGAAACTAGAAATTTAAAGGCTAAAGATTTTCAAGTTTGACCACGGAGTTGACTTTTTGATATCGGGGCCGGAATCTGATTCTAAAAATTTTCATAGGTCTGTTATGTCATTTATGACTTGTGTACAAAGTTTGAGGTCAATCGGACTTGATTTGATAGGTTCCGGCGTCGTTTGTAGAAATTAAAAGTTTCAAAGTTTATTAAGCTTGAATCTATGTGTGATTAGTGTTTTTAGTGCTGTTGGATGTGATTTAAGATTTCGACTGAGTCTGTAAGATATTTTAGGACTCGTTGGTATATTTGGTTGAGGTCTCGAGGACCTTGGGCTAGTTCTGGTTGGTTAACGGATTGAATTTCAGACTTGGAATGCTGCTGGAAATTTTCTGATGCTTGTTCTGGTTTCCTTCTTCGCGTTCGCGGGGGGAGTCTCGCGTTCGCGAAGTGGAAATTTGGATTGGCACATTTCGTACTTTGTGTTCGTGACCAAGGGCACGCGTTCGCGAAGGCTCGAGGTGCAAAGCTTCGCCTTCGCGATAGAAGCCTCGCATTCGCGAAGGGAAAATTACCAGAGAGGAGTTTTGCCTTCGCGTTCGCGAAGGTCAGCTCGCATTCGCGTAGGCCAAGCCAGGCAAGGCATCGCGTTTGCGAGGTTGCCTTTGCGTTCACGAAGGGCAAAGCGCGCACAATCCTATCCTATCCGAGTCCGAGTTTACCCCATATTTGGCAGCACAAAAATGTGCTTTACGTTCGCGAAGGGCAATGTTTGGCAGCACAAAAATGTGCTTCGCGAACGCGAGGCACTGACCGTGTTTGCGAAGAAGAAAAATCTGAAAAACAGAACTTAAGTTCTGGAAATGGGATTTCGACCCATTTTCCATCATTTTCGATTTTGAGCACGAGTAAGACAAGTTTTGGGCGATTTTCACGGGAAAACATTGGAGTAAGTGTTACTTATCCTATATTAATTATATTTCATGATTCCATACTCATTTACATCATGAATCCGTGAATTTATGGAAGAAAAATCAGTGTTTTATAAAATCTTCCAAAAATATAAAATAAGGATTTGAAAGCCAATCCGATGTCGAAATTCAATAATTTTTGTATGGTTGAACTCGTGTCGGAACGGGTGTTCGAATTTCGCAAGTTTTTTTGGAAGACGTGAAGATGTGGGTCCCACTATTGATTTTTAAAATGAATTTCGGATTTTTATCCGGAAAATTTGTAAATTCATATGGAATTAATTCCTACGATTTGTATTGAGTATATTGAATTGATTATGACTAGATTTGAGGATTTCGGATACGAATTCGCGAGACAAAGGTTTATTGGATTCTTTAAATTTGATTGCAAAGCGAGATAAGTATCGTGGTTAACCTTGACTTGAGGGAATAGAACCCTTAAATTATTTGTTATGTGAAATGCATGTGAACGACGTATAGGCGAGGTGACGAGTGTCTATATGTCACGACCCAAAATCTCACCTGTCGTGATGGCGCCTATCTCAATACTAGGCAAGCCAAAAATTCCAATAAACCACCATTTCTTTTAAATTTGAAAATAAAATAATTAAATTCAGCGGAAGAAATCTCAAGATTTCAAATATATCACTCCCAAAACCCGATGTCACTGAATACATGAGCATCTAATGTGAATATAATGTTTGACTGATAAAAACCACTGCCTAAAAGTATAGAACAATACAATAACTGAAGGAAAGAGAGACAAGGTCAGCGGAAGCCAATNTCAGTGGAAGCCAATCAGCTACCTTGATAGTCTCCAACTGATAGTACTCTGAAATCTAACAATCTTCGTGTCCGAAAGCATCTGGATCTACACACAAGGTGCAGAGTGTAGTATGAGTACAACTAACTCAATAAGTAACAAGACTAATCTCTGGGCTGA
>AWOL01S0044505.1:1234-12210 GCA_000715115.1 Nicotiana otophora | reverse complement strand
GATGAAACTTATTTTCTTCTATTCGTTTAGCTTCTAAGCCTTCCAACCCTCTTGGTACTTGTTATTCATGTTCTTAAATATTTGTAACCTCCCAGGTAATATGATTAACTTACTTTATGTACTTTCAAATATAATCTCATTTCTGAGCTTACATCAATTGACTTACGATGTACTCTCACGTATGAAAACATAGAGTGTGACGTCATTCCCCCCTTTGGAACATTCATCTTCGAATGTTGACTAATGACCTCATAAGTCTCATAACCTATAGCTCTTACGAATACTTTAATACTGTCCTTGCTATCTATGCAACTGTTCTACGAATAAATCTGAAGGCCAGTGCATTCCCCCATGTATGCCCCTTTCTCACACCACGACTTGTGGTCGGAATTCATCCAATCTCGAACTATTGTTACCTTCTATCATGCAACGNTCATAAAAAACTCAAACCAAAGCTTCCCTTAGCTTACAAGCAACCTTAATGGCATCACAATATCATAAAGACTCTTTTCTTCACTTAAGCTATCTTTTGAGCATAGGTCTAGGTAAAACGACCTTGGATTAGACTTGGAACCTTGGAGAGATGTTTGAGAGGTGTTGATAGAGTTTGGGAAATTTACTTGGTCTAAAATAGCCAAACAATGAGGCGTCCAACCCCGTTAAAATGTTATAGGGTCGTCCACCACCTAAGTGGGTCCCATTGGGAGCTGCTAGTGCAGTCTCGCGAAAATACGAATATTTCTATACTTTGATGTCGTATCGACAAACGGTGTAATGTGTTAGAAACTAGACACATAAATATTCAATTTTTTAGGTGGAGAATCCTGTAATACTTGGGTATTAGGAGAAGAGCTCCGCTACATTTGACCTAATTTCAGTACCTTTATGAATGTAACTTGTGTTAACCTTTGCCAACTTTTCTTTCACAACTCGCTTAGCTTCAAAACATAACACAAGACTATCATATGACTAAAATAAATCATAACATAACCTCCTTATCATGTTAATAACCCTAGTCTCACCCCAAAAGTACATGTTATAAACTTGTCGACTTTCGATGAAACTTATTTTCTTCTATTCGTTTAGCTTCTAAGCCTTCCAACCCTCTTGGTACTTGTTATTCATGTTCTTAAATATTTGTAACCTCCCAGGTAATATGATTAACTTACTTTATGTACTTTCAAATATAATCTCATTTCTGAGCTTACATCAATTGACTTACGATGTACTCTCACGTATGAAAACATAGAGTGTGACGTCATTCCCCCCTTTGGAACATTCATCTTCGAATGTTGACTAATGACCTCATAAGTCTCATAACCTATAGCTCTTACGAATACTTTAATACTGTCCTTGCTATCTATGCAACTGTTCTACGAATAAATCTGAAGGCCAGTGCATTCCCCCATGTATGCCCCTTTCTCACACCACGACTTGTGGTCGGAATTCATCCAATCTCGAACTATTGTTACCTTCTATCATGCAACGTGTACGACTTTGTCCTTGTATGTGTGACTATGTGACCCTTCTCTTCTTTTTCCTCCATCCTTTAGCCAATTTCTAGGCCGCACTTTGTGAACATGTATAGAACTTTGACAAGCTATCCTTCTAGGCATCTATAGGTGTACTGAAGTCCTTGCTTGGTACTTTGTCAAACCTACGACTATTTCTATATCTTGTTTCATATCCTCGGTTATCTATTCTTGTGGATTTACTAAATCTAGGTAGGTTATACTACACTATAACTCTTACTTGAGTTTATTATTACCGAGATCTACTGCCCAACTTCAGGTTACTCTCTCTTAGCTTATCCTATATGTATAAATCTAAGTCCTCTCTCTTAGCTTATCCTATATGTTGTAGTGGTACTGTTATTACAAGACCATTTCTTCTTCAAGTTACTATTCTTAGGTTGAAGCTTTCTTCCTTATTTCCTCAGCTAGTCTTTCCTTGTAGTACTTAGGGAAGACCCTCCGAGTCTTGTAAAGCTGCGAGCTTATTACATGATAATACCGAAGGGGAGGTGCCTCAATGTATGTTGTTTGCTGATGATATAGATCTGATTGATGAGATGATAGGCGGCGTTAACGAGAGGTTGGAGGTTTGGAGATAGACCCTCGAGTCTAAAAGTTTGAAATTGAGTAGGATTAAGACTGAATATCTGGAGTGCAAGTTCAGCGACGTGGTGTGAGAAGTAGACTTGGACGTGAGGATTGACTCACAAGTCATCTCCAAGGGAGGTAGTTTCAAATACCTTGGGTCAATTATCCAGGGGTTGGAGAGATAGATGAGGATGTCATGCAACATATAGGGGTGGGGTGGATGAAATGAAGGTTATTGTCTGCAGTACTGCGTGACAAGAATGTGCCACTAAAACGTAAGGGCAAGTTCTATAGAGAGGTGGCTAGACTGGCCATATATTATGGGGTAGAGTGTTGGCTAGCCAATAATTCGCATATCCAGAAGATGAAAGTAGCAGAGAAGAGGTTGTTCAGACGGATGTGTAGGCATACTAGGTTGGATAAGATTAGGAATGAAGATATTTAGGAGAAGTTGGGCATGGCTCCCATAGATGACAAGATGCGGAAAGCAAGGGTTAGATGGTTCAGGCACGTGCAGATGAGAAGCCAAGATGATCCGGTTAGGAGGTTTGAGCGGTTGGCTTTGGTGTTATGAGAAAGTTAGAGGGAGGCCTAAGAATTATTAGGGTGAAGTGATCAGGAAGGACACGGCTCAACTTCGGATTTTCGAGGACGTGGCTCTTTATAGGAAGGTGTGGAGATCTAGCATTAGGGTTGAGGGTTAGGAAGGAGTCGAGCATTTTTCTCCTTTGTTCCAAAGGGGGTATTAGTCTCTTAGGGTAGTGTCTTGGACTATTAGTGGTGTATGTTTAACTCTGCACTATTTTTCCATTTTCTCATTGTACTGTGGCGTTATTACTGGTTGTTGTTATTACTTTTCCATCTATTTTCTCTTTCTTATGAGGCTTATATTATCTTTTTGATTTTTCTTGCTGTCACAGAATCTATTGTCTATTTTCGTCTCCTTGAGTTGAGGGTCTCCTAGAAACAGCCTCTCTACCCCTATGGGGTAGGGGTAAGGTCTAAGTACATATGACACAGGCACCGCAAATGCAAATCCTACCCCAACCCTAAGCCTATCGCAAATGCGACAACTGGTCCGCTAATGCAAACCTAGTAGGCTCGCAAGTGCGAGAAAGCCATCACAAAAGCAGCCTGCTCCAGTCCCAGCTCCCCATTACAAATGCAAACAGGGGTTTCCATAAGAACCCATTGCAAATGCGATATTAGTTCCGAAATTGCATAAGCTGGTCCCCTAGCGCAACATCACAAAAGTGAGCAGGATCTCTTAAATGCGGTAATCGCAAATGTGAGAGCAAAACACCTGCAAATATCCTAACCTCTCTCAAACTCTCCGGGACATGTCTAAAACTCAGCCGAGCCCACAGGGCTCCACTCCAACCATTTGCACAAGTACTTAATCATCATACGAACTCACTTGTGCGATCAAAATACCAAAATAACGTCCAAAACTATGAATCAGACAACAAAACAGACGAACATTACAATGAAACTTAACAATTGCAAAAAGACAATATACATCTAATTCATTTTAAACAAACTCGGAATGACACCAAATTTTGCAGACATGTTCCAAATGAAACAACGGAGTCGTACAAAGTCACAAAGCTAAAATCCGATCTCGATAGACATAAAGTCAAACCATGGAAACTTAGGAAAATTCTAAACCTTCAAATTGTCAACTTTCGCCAAAGTACCAAATCAGCCTAGAAATCTCCGAATCCAATTTCCGGCATATGCCTAAATCCAAAATTACCATATGGCCCTATTGGAATAATGAAACTTCTTCCCAATGTCAAATACAAAAAATTCAATCTTGGTCAACTCTTACCACTTAAACCTTCCTAGTTGAGAATCATTCTTCCAAATCAATCACGAACTGCTGACAAACCAAAACAAACGATGCACACAAGTAATAATACACCATACATTTCTATGCATGACCTTAAACCGCCTAACTGGATATAAATTCTCATAACAACTTGTCGGATCAATAAGTTCTCCCCTAATTAAACATATGTTGATCCTCTAACGTGCGAAGAATCATCCCAAAGCCATTAAGTCACCGTATAAACTCACCATGCCCTTACCCATGGGTGATCTCACTTCATCCCAATCTATAAAAGACTGACAACACAATCTAACTGATGATCATTACCTTAACATTAGCTCACAACCCTTAGAAGCCAATCTCCAACTTCCCAAATTAATTATGACATACGATTCTCTCATCTATATGCTGTATAAGTCAGTATTAAACTGCATCAAGCTGTAACCATATCCCAAGTGTATTCAAATGATATTCCACATAAATCAGATACACATAGCCATAGCTTCCAACCACAATAGTCATTCAAACAGAAAATATTGTACCGGTATCTAACATCATATCAATAAAAACCTTGTTCCAAATCTTCGAACACAACCAATGATGAAAGAAACATACATAAACTCATAATCCCCCATCACATCAACCAGTCATGGAGCCCTCTTACATGACGAGAACCAAAGCCAAAATCTAGGCTGAGTAAAGACACTATAGTTCAAAACATAGCTTAATCAAATTTGACGGCACTCAATTCAGGCCCAATAACTTCACCTCATCCAATACAAGCTGCTCTACCAATATGCCACACAAATCCTACATAGAGCCGCATACCATTCAATAAGTGCATCAAACAAGCAACAAATTCGATGTACCCAATAATTGAAGAGAATCAAATGAGATAACTGCCCTGCAAGCTCAACAGATACCACCATGGAAGCGCAATGCAATGAAGCCATCACACATGGGAGAAAAATAACACAAGAATTATGCCCAAAGGATCATATACCAATATAACTCTGATATGATGCGTGACCCAATCGAAACACCTGCACACATAGGATACGTAGAGCCGTTATGCTCACTATCAACAACCATATACACATCAATAACAAACATGCGAAGTGCATGACCATACCATGAAAAAATGGATAGCACAATATACCACAAATAGAAACACCACAACCAAGGCGCAATCAACCATTCAACACCCCGAGGATCATCTCGCTCGAATTTCGCCCCAAGGCCCCCAACAGAATCGCATCAGGTAAAAGTAATAAAAAGATCACAACACATCATAGCATATGAGAGTAACCCATGGAACATATCAGAACACGAATAATATCCACTCCAACTGATAACACATCCCTCTACAATAAATGTGTTGGGTAGATAAATCCGACTTGATGTAGAATACACATTCTCATTAGGCCAACCAATGGCCTCCAAATCAATTTCGATCCTCCCAAAATAGGTAGATAACAATAGAAATTTGCACAATAATCGATCTATAACACATGACTATGAGAATCCTCTTCGTCTTCAAATACCTAGAATACCATAATCTCCCAATCCCAACTACATTATTCAAATTACTGACATATTACAATCGTTCCACGAGAAATACTTCCATAATTCCTTATTGCCACATAGATAAATCTGAACATGAGTAATCAATCAATCGGGCCATTAGCGTAATACATGTCAGGCATCTGTAAGTCAAAGCACAATGCGCCTTTTGGAGTGCGCACCATTCTTAGGTGGTACCATATAATGGTAGCATTCTTCTAAACATCTGAAACCGTCCATGCTATTTATAACTCGTGACCCCATACAGGAGAAAAATCATAACACGCAACATGTTCCTTATGTCGCTGGCAGACATCCTGCCCAAGCCATCCTCGACACTATCAAGAACTATTCGAAACCCGACCACACATAAATAAGCAATCAGAACTGAATTTTCCCAACTTAACCAAGTCTCGCAAGCCGTCAAACATAAGTGTATTGACACAAAACACCGGTAAAGCATCACCACACAAAAGGAACCAATTAGCTTTATTACTATGCTTACCCTACACTTCCAAGCTGACCAATTTCTTCGAATCCTCCTCAACTTGCCTTCAAGTTAACACTTCTTCTTGCTGGTATACAATGATCCTAATGCAAAGATCACCCCAAGAGATCCTAGCATGAACCATGTCGTCCAAAAGCCCATAAACCATTGTATTTATAAGGCACCATAAAATTTACCTAAAACCCGGGGTTTCGTGGTGCCGAGGTAGGTGTATGTGTTAATGATAGCTGGGGTACGGACTTTTTGGGTTGAACAGTACACTGGGGAGTGGAAGTAAAATGCTTTGCAGAAAAAGGCATTTCTGCGTCCCACTATGCGGCTGCAGATTCGCTCTGCGGGCCGGAAAGTGGTCGCAGAGTGAGGCAGTCAATTGGGAAACTTTTGGATGTCATTTCACGGCCAATTATGCTACCGCTAAAAGATTTCGTGGGACCATACATCAATCGCAGAACCAACATGGAGATTATTCAGAGGAAAGTTCTACGACACATTATACGATAGCAAAATGGGTCTGCGGGCCGCAAAATGGCCGCATACCTAGGTAGTGGTGCCCAGTTTTGGAGGGCCATTTCGCTGAACGCAGAAGCATTATGCAGTCGCATATGCGACCACAGACCTATGTTGGGGCTCCTATTTTTCTAATTTTTGAACCTGACCCCATTCTAATAAAACACCATTGGGATCATTTTAAAGGAGAAAACAGATATTTCTACAGTGAGAGAGTGTCATAGAGTGAGAAAAGGAGTTCCTAAGCTTCATCCACCAATTCTTAATTAAATTTTGGAAGGTTAATAAGGAAAGCCCACTAGGCAATTAGTAAGATAATTCATGGGTATGGGAGTTGTTTATTTTGCATGCATGTGTTATCAAGGGATGTAGGGAGATTGTAGACCTAAAAATGATAAAGCATGGGTTGTGGGATGATGGAATCCTCCATAAAGGACCTTGAAACCTTAATATGCACCTAGTATTTTATACAATGCTCGAATGAACTACAACCATCATCATCTTCCTAATTTTTATTCAATTTGTTACATTTCTAAAATAGATCAAAGTTGCTAAGAATTCCGAAATATTTTAGAGACTAAGGAAGCTCAAGTGAGGTACGTTGGATAAACTCTTCTCCTAAAATTGAACCCCACAATATCCATGTAAGTCCTGAGTTGCTTATTGTGAATCGATTACCCAGATAATATGGTGTCAAAAGACATCCATGATCAATATGTCATTCAATTCTCTTGTTATGTTGTACTACTATTTGAGAATTTGTTCAAAGTATGGGTTGCATATCTAAATGCATTGACTTCAAGTTGTGTTTCAAGTGAAGGCTAATGAAAATTGTGTAAGAAATCGTAATGCGACTAAGACTCCTATTTGCTTATATGTGTGCTTAAATGTCTTGAATAGAAATGCCTTGTTGTTGGAAAGTCCATGATGATGGTTGAAAGTACAAAAGTGTGCATAAAATATGAAATACGTAATGCGCAATGTGGAATATGAAACACGACCAATGTGCCAAGAGAAATAATACAATTGTGACCACTAGTGCCAAAAGAATGAAGAGATGTGCAAGAAATATGAAATGGGATGATTGATAGATAAGGATGATGTCTCACATGAGATAGCCTAGCGGATCGGCTTGTGATCGGACGCCATGTCGTACACATGGTGGTTAATATATTGGAAGTTGTAATCACAATTGTGAACACTGGTATATCGGTACTAAAGGTCTCCCAACATAAAATGGGGAAATTTACTTGAAAATTTATCTCATTCCTAATTTAATATTTGGTAACTGCTTGAGGCTTTAACTGATATCATGATTGTCCTAACTTGCATTACTGTTCGTTCTTATGAGAGGGTGTTTAGTCATATATACTAGTACTATTCGACAGTACTAACGTCCCTTTTCTGGGGGGCGCTGCATCTTTCATGGGTATAGGTGGTTCCACAGCAGGATGCACTGATCAGTGATAGCGACACACTCTCTTCCCAGCTGCCTTGGTGAGCCCCACTTCACTCGGGGTCATGTATCATTTGTTCATTATATCATTATGTTTAGAGGTATAGCCAAAGCCTCGTTGACGGCACTATCACTGTACTCTTTATATTTATTAGAGGCTCCGTAGACATAGTGTGGGTGTATATGGGTGCTGGGAAAGTCAAACAAATTATGTTGTGTTTTGATCACTTGTTCCACTTAAAACCATGAGAATGTATGCATTTTAAGACTTATTAAATGAACTAACTAACAATAATGAATTTGGTATTGTCGACATGATATACTTATTTGTTAATTAACAAATATACGTGTTCTCTTTAAATCATGGGAGAGTTTGGGTAGAAAGAATTCAACGGGCTTGCTTGACCAGGTTCACTCGGTTGAGCGCCGGTCGCGCTCCCTGAGTCTGGGGTATGACAAACTTGGTATCAGAGTGTAAGGTTTTAAAGTGTCCTAGGATGTCTCGGAGCCATGTCTAGTAGAGTCCTTCTTATCGGTGTGTTGTCGAACACATCTATAATTAGAAGGCTACTTGGACATTTAGGAATAATAACCTTCTTTGATGTTCTTGATGGTGCGATACAACTGATTTTATGATTGTTCCTCCTTTAACTCGTGCATTGCTCTAACTATTAGTAAATGGCGCCTAAGAAGAAGGCAGGAACTGGATAAGAAGATGATGTTACCCCAGGAGTGGCAGTGGATTCTATCATTGATGATGCAGGTGAATACCCGAGGGGTGAGGATATTCCCCTGATTACTACACCACCTGGTTGTACTATTCCTGCCCAGGGTGCACCAGTTCCTACACCTGATGAGGGTGCAACAAATCCTCCACTTAATATCCTGGTTCCACCTCCAGCCCCAGCTTCCGGTCCCTGTGTTTGAGATGTGTGAGGGCTCCCGTGAGGAGGGGAGCCCTTCGACGAGGAGGTATGAGTTTGCCGACGCTTTCATGGATCATATTTGCCTGTCGTGACTAAGGCGACCTGTGGTGAGACGTCCTAGCCGATCGGGTCGTGATCGGACGCCATGCCGCACACATGGTGGTGACTGTGTTGGAAATCGTAATCAAAATTGTGAATAGTGGTATACCGGTACCAAAGATTTTACAACTTAAAAGTTATAAATTTATTTAAAACTTATCTTATCTCTAATTAGATATTTGGTAATTGTTTGAGGCTTTAACTGATATTACGACTGTCCTTACTTGCATTAATACTCGTTTCTTTGAGAGAGTGTTTAATATATGTACTAGTACTATTCAACAGCATGAACGTCCCTTTTGTCGGGGGTGCTGCATCTTTAATGAATGCAGGTGATTCCAAAGCAGGCGACACTGATCAGCGATAGCACTACACACTTTTCCCAACTGATTTGGTGAGCCCCACTTCACTCGGGATCATGTATCTTTTGTTCATTTTATCACCATGTTTTGAGGTATAGCCGGAGCCTTGTTGCCGGCACTATCATTGTACTCTTTTGTATCTAATAGAGGATTCGTAGACATAGCGTGGGTGGAATATTTGTATGGGTAATGTTGTAATTGTATCACATGTTCCTCATCAAACTATGAAAGAGTATATATTTTGAAACTTATAAATGATGTAACTACTTATAACGAGTTTGAGTTGTTGATGTAAGCACAATAGTGTAACATATTCTCCTCGGGATTTGACTCAAAAGAACCATGCATTATTTATAACCCATTCACTTACTCTAACATAGAGGTCAACGACATTGCCTTTACTTCTTGAATCAAGTGCCGTCACACAACAATAGAGAGTAGTTCCACACAGTAAAATTTAAGAACAATTAGGAACTCAAGATAGAAAGAATTTGCTCACTCTCATAAACAACATTCATATGCCACAAAAGATGAACCATAAGCTTGCCCATAGTGTACTACTCTACTAATCGAGTTCATTCAGTCAAAGATCAAGTAGGACTTTAATTGATTGTAATGTAGGCTGCGGGACGGGTAGGATACATTTAGATATAAGAGTAACTACACCTCCCTAAGAACTTTAATACATGTACTCTAACATTCAAAACCCCACACTTATGTCAAATAAAAACTCCACCTTGACATCAATATACATCAACTCCCAAATTATTTAAGCACAGTTACATCAAGAGTTACCACTTATCCATGAAAGTTTTTCACAACAATATTACTGTTTTTTCTTTTTTTTTTTCATTTCAAGTGGCTCTTACGTTTTCAAAATAGTGCACCTTTTTCCTTATTTAGTTAGCTCCACTCAAAAGACAAACCATCAATCCCACACTTCAACTTTTACAAAGTTCATAACAATTTCAAGTGCTCAAAAGAGGTACAAGGTTCAAATAGATAGTCAATTCAAACAAATGACTAAAGCTTCTAATGTGGTTTCCAAAGAAACAGGATTACAAGCTCAAAGAGGCTAACTAAGATATATAACAATTAGGTGGTTAAAAGCATATAACTGGCTCAACAAAGAAATGTCTATAGCACTTCCAATACTGAACAAAACTACTATTTCGCTTTGCAAACACACGTGGCAAGTTCTAGACATCAAATGCCATGCATATAATAACACAAAACCTCTCACACACATGGCACATAACTCACTCAAGATCGGATTATCAAGACACTCTAGTCAAAGAAGTTAAGTAAAGTTAAGCTCATACAATTTAAGGCATTTATACAAGAGTAAAAAACTGAGACTAAGCGTCAAAACTAAAGCACTCACTACTCTCAAGGCATAATAAAGTCAAGAGATACTGCTTTCATTTCAAATCGTAGCACAAGGTTTCCTACTTCTACAAAATAAAAATTAACTACACCCGAATCAAACAAAACCTTTGGAAAAGAATCGCGGCAGAAAAGAAAAACCAAGGGGGAATTGATACACTACCTAACAAAAGATTTTTTTTTGTCTTTTTGTTTCGACTTTAATCCCTCAAGAAACCTGTCGAATGATATCCATC